>JALPQD010000968.1:206453-234953 GCA_023101885.1 Typhlomys cinereus | reverse complement strand
GGAGGGAGGGAGGGAGAGGAGAGAGAGGAGAGGAGGGAGGGAGGAGAGAGGGAGGAGGGAGAGAGGAGGGAGGAAGGAGGGAGGGAGGGAGGGGGGAGGAGAGAGGGAGGAAGGGAGGGAAGGAGGGGGGGGGAGAGAGAGAGGAGAGGGAGGGAGGAAGGGAGGGAGGAGGGGAGAGAGGGGAGGAAGGGAGGGAGGAAGGGAGGGGAGAGAGAGAGGGGGAAGGGAGGGGAGGGGGGAGAGAGAGGGAGGAAGGGAGGAGGGGAGGGAGGGAGGAGGGAGAGAGAGAGGGAGGGAGGAGGGGAGAGAGGAGAGGGAGGGAGGGAGGAGAGAGGGAGGGAGGAGAAAGGAGGGAGGGAGGAGAGGGAGAAGGAGTGTGTGTGGGATCAAGAAAGGAGAGAGGGAGGGAGGGGGATGTAGGGAGGAAGGGGGAGGGAGGGGGAAGAGGGGGAGATGGAAGGGAGGAGGGAGAGAGGGAGGGAGAGAAGGAGGGAGGGAGAGAGGGAGGCTTTCTTTATGGAAACTAGCAAAGTTAATCACAGGAAGTGCTTATATTCCCATTCCTCTTTGAGTTTACTTGAACTTCAGAAAAGCAAAGCAAATCACATGCTCCGAAGATCTTTTTTGGCTCAATTTTCATCTGGACTTGCTAAATTTTAGGAAAACAATTTCATTTCACAAGGCACAGATTTTTTCTGTTTCATTGAGCAATGCATAGCAAAGTTAAGTGTTCATAGAAACTTAAAACACACATTGTGTGTATGTGTGTGTGTATGTGTGTGTGTGTGTTATCAAAGATGGAATTTAGGGCCCATTCACGCTAGTCAAGTAGTCTTGTCATTGAAGATACGCCCCGGCCCACAGCCCTTACATTGAAAAAATAATAAGCTGGCAAAGGTCCTTAAGGATTCTGAGTTATCAGAGAGAAGCCACCATAAGTCGGTCCACGTCGCCACTCCAGCATGTCACTCACATGTGCACCACTGTTACACGCACATCACTCACGTGCATGTCACTCACACACACATTACACAGGTATGTCATTCACACATCTGTCACTCCATGCACATCATTTCCATGCTAATCATACATATGTACATTACTCCATGGACATCACTCACATGCATGTCACTCATATGCATGTCATGTGCACATCACTCAAATGCATGTCACATGCACATACATAATATCACTCACATGAACATTACTCATATGCCTGCCATGTGCACATCACTCACATGCATGTTGCTCACATGCATACTGCTCACACACATCACTTACACGCATTTCATTCATATGCAGAGTATACTTAGATGCCTCTAGATGCCTAGAATATCTCTCCTCTGTCTCAAGTTGCAGTAATTTGCAGTGTTTCTTTCTCCATGTGCCTTGCAGACCACCGTTTTGAAAATAACTCTGAGGGACATTGCCACAGGTCTCAGAAGTCTAAACTTCATGGAAGCTGAACTTCCACTTTGTATCAATGTGACTTATTTCTTGTTAGAATAGGCTAATACACAAACACACACACACACACACACACACACACACACACACACACGCATACATACATACATAGATATCTCAAAAACCTGTGCAGGATTTGTTCTATCAACATGTCATTGTGAAAGGACAGAGAACTCAAGTGGCCCCCACACCTCTCTGAGAGACTGATAGTTAACCCTGAGGGGGGGTGCTTTCCTCAGTGATATACTTACTGATACACATTCATGTTCCAGAAAGTTAAATACATGTCATCAAATACAAACCATATGTAATCTAATGGACCACTCATGTAAAAAATAATAATGATAGGAGGAAGACTGTCAGGGAAGAAGAAAGGTTGTAGGGGGAAGGAGAAGATGGGACAGGAGATTAAAGCACAATACTGTCATAAATTCACTGTATTCATGTATAAAGCAATAAAAGAATAATAAAAAAGAATATAAAAGAAAAGTCTGGGCATTTGCATGACTTTCTACACTAGACATACTTCAGTGCTGTAGACCAATTCTTGCCAAACAGAATGGGATCAGCTGCTGGACCCAATCCCTCTGGCTGGAGTCCAGAGAGGCCATTATTGGGAGGCTCAGGGCTAAAAAGAGAGGAGGCAAAAGAGACCCACGGTCTGGAGACTGCTTCTCCTCTTTACTTCGTCCCAGACTCCTAACTCCTGACTCACTCACTCCCCCTCAATCAGTTCTACAAATGTGAGTCTTCTTAATTTCTATCGATTTCAGTTGATAGCACATGCCATGGATCAAATGAACAATAAATTAGGGAAGAGTGTGAGACAGAGCGATTGATCACAAGTTGTGAGATCAAATTTCAGTGTTTCCTTAGCACCCACGTGGGGCTGGTTCTAGGATTTCAAAATCCATAGTGTTCAAGTTCTTTATATGGAATGGTATAGTATTTACATTCAACTTACATGCTTTCCTCTGTGTGCCTCAGGGGATCTCTAGATGGCTTGTAATACTTCCTCGAATATAAACACCATGGAAATTCTTGCCATTTGCTGTCATTTAGGGAATATATCCAAGAAAAAGTCTACACACATTCTATATAGATGAATGCTTTTTGGCATTTTGTATTTGTGGCTAGTTAAATTTATGTTTCTCATGTTTCCATTTTCATGTGTATAGGGTATATCCATGTGTGTATGCATGTTTGCATACGTGTGTGAAGGTCCAAGGTTTGTAAGTGCAATCATCACTACTGTTCTTTCACTTTATCTTTTGAGGCCTGCTCTCTAATTAAACTTAAAGCTCCTCTCTAGGACTAGTTTAGCTAACAAGCTTGCTCTGAGGATCCCCAGGGACTTTGTGGGATTTTTTTATGTGGGATTTGAGTATGGGAATTCCTGTCTTTGGACTAGGTAGTATACACTTTAACTGCATAGTCAAGTCCCCAGACCCATGTGTGGTTAGTTTAATCTGTGGATGAAGAACCTAAGAATGAGGAGGACTGATTTAAGGCATGAGTTTATCCCATGTACAAAAGTTAAGAAAGACATATCAAAACAGTAAATTTGCATATCGTAGAAGCCTTTTAGTTTTAGGGGCTGGAGAGGTGGCTCGGGGTTAAGCCTCTGCCTTGCAGGCGGAAGGTCCTGAGTTCGGATCCTAGACCCCATGTATAGACGCTGGGCGGAAGCGGGGGCAGCCTGCGTTTCCGGTCCTGGTAGGGCGGAGCCTGTGAATCCCAGGGCAGAGTAAACAAGGAGGAGGTGGAGGCGTCCATGGTGGTTCCCGAATTCGTCCGTGGTTCTACACACACACACATACATACACACATGCGCACACATATACATGCACAATTGAATAAATAAATAATAAAAAAATTTAAAAAAAGAAGCCTTTTAGTTTTAAAGCTTCAAAGGGATGCTAGAAGTCAATTTTTCTTCTAAGTCCAGCAAAACTGCAACAGAGCAGCACATTCATGCTCTATTTCTTTCAATTATCCTTTAAAAACTTCATTCTAAATAACTAAGGAATGGCTATGAAATTTTCTCATTAACAAGCATATTTAGCTATGTGCTTTGTGACACATGATAGAACTGTCCAGACTAAGAAATGCATACCCTGAAATAAACAGACTGTAAAAAAGCCTTAAGATCATAATCTTTACTCAAACGCATGACTTAACTGCTTGCTATATTTTAGGTTCTGCCAACAAACCTAATCTACTAATTATCCAGAGACGATACTCAAGTATCAACTAATTCATCCATTAGATTCATGCTATTTTAATTACTTTTGAGTCACCATGACCAGAACATCTGGCAGACACAATTTAGGGAGGAAAGGTTTATTTGGCTCCCAGTTTCAAGCAGTTCAGTTCACCAGGGCAGCTCATTTTATGACAGCAGGAAAGTGTGGCACGTTTGTTTTCATTCCCAGAGACCAGAAAGCAGAGAGCAAGGCAGGAACCAAGTGACAGGGTTATGCCATTCACGGAAACACTCCTAGTGACCTACTTCCTCAGACTTTGCCGTCTCTAAGCAGCACTAACAGCCTGTGGACGACATGTCAGATGCAGACCAAAAGACTACTCTGTGATGAAGACCAATCACAAAGGTAGAACTTCCAGGACACTTCTAAGTGTGTAATAATGCAGCAAGCTGAAAAGTGTCCTTGATTTTCACAATGTACAGCATCATTTTCATGCTCTTCCCACTAACCTACAAACTAAAACGTTGCAGGTATTAAGAAACTATCAATTAACTGATAACTTCTGAAGGTTTTGCCTAAGAGATTAGGGGTTTAAAAATGTCAGACATTAATAGGAGGAGATAGTATTCTTGCAGTTTCACTAAATACCAGCAAAGCTAAAACAATTTAATAAACCACAGCTGTTTACTCACCATATGAGAACTTTGCAGTGATACTGCTAATAGAAGTAAAAATGACATGTCTCCATATGAAAGTAACCAACTAGATGACTGTTATTATACCCATAGAACAGGCACTTACAGTGGAAACCCTTGGGTCTAAAGCTGGATTAATGAAGAGAAATGCACATGTAAGTGGGGTGACCTGAAGAGAGGTAACTTGATATATCAAGGAGGCCCTGAGCACCCACAGGAGTAGACAGGTCAGAGTGAACTCTGGAGTCCAGGGAAGCACATAGACAGAAGGGTGGGAGGGAGTGGGAGATAATAGTGAAAGGAAGGAAGGGAATGGAGGGAAAGGGAAAGGAGAGAAGCTGGGATGAATATTCAATATGCTTGTAAAAGTAGAAAAATAAAAACAAAACATAAAAAGAAAGTAACCAAACTAGAAAATCTTTGGATAGCCTATAGGTTAAATATTCTACTGCTTACATAAGGAAATACTTATAGAAGTGATATTTAACCAAGGAGCTAGAAAACAAGAAACAGCATGATGAATTTAATCATCTTTTGGACAATAAAAGGATCATATCTTTAAAAATAACAGATTCATCACCTACATGATAATAAACTTTAGGAGGAAAAGTCTCATAATTTCCAAGTAAGTCTGCGATAGGTCAGTGTGAACAGAAGAAACAAAAGAACCAAATGTGCAAAATCAGTACTTGTTATTCCCAAACTAATTCATGATTTAGTAGCGAATACAGAATACAGTTTGAAGAAGGCTCAGTATCTATATATAAATTTTTATACATGTTTAGACAAAAAAAAATGAAAACACTAACATGCTTTGAAATGAAAAACAGTTTCTCTGTATTTTTGCCTGTGCAGGTGTGTGTGTACGTGTGAATGTATGTATAAATGTGGAGACCAGGAGACAACTTAAGAGTGTCTTCTTCTATTGCTTTCCACCTTAATTTTTTTTAGAAGATCCTTACTAGATCAAAAGAACTCACTGGTTAGCTATACCAATGGCCCATAAATTCTAGTAATCCTGCAGTCTCTACTACACCCCAGAACTAGGGTTATAGATATACACCACCAATTAGGCTTATTTTTTTGCACCTGTGCATGTGGGTATGCGTGCGTGTGCATGCGTGCGTGTGTGCATGTGTGTGTGTAAGAGGGTACTTAATTGTGCATGCCTATGGAGGCCAAAGAGTAACATTGGGAATTATCCTGGATTGCTTTGTCTCCTTATTGCTTTGCTCTTGGTTTCCAGGCTCTACTTTCTAGGGCTGGAACTGCAGCTGCCACCATATCTGCCCCACAAATTACTGGGGGTCTGGGATCCAAACTCAGGTCCTTTTCTTTGCAAGGCAAAATATTTACCCCCTGAACCCTGTCCTCAACTCTACACTAGGCTTTTATGTGGCTACTCGTTGTGCTAATTAGATATACAGGTTATCAATTTACCAATTGAAGACTGAGCTTTGGGTGTGGTTATACCTTCACAGCCATTTTCTACAAACAAAATATAATTCATTCTTTTATCTAACATGATTATAACTACAAATGCATAGAGGAAACCTCCCCAAAAGTCTTCATCCTGGAAACCCATTCATTTTCATTATCAGCAAAAGGGTTTCAATAGACTCAAGAAGCTAGGTCATCATTTTGGAGGAGTTGTACATTAAGAGAAAAGTTAACCACAAATGCAAACTTGCTTTTAAGTTCACAAGTCAGTTTATAAAGGTTACTTTTATACTTACTACTGCAAATTGAATCTCACAAAAGTCAATACATAAAAATATATTGCCTTTGTTCAATAAAGATTTCTCAGCCTGCGCCAGATTTTTTTAGAGAACCCTCTGCAAAGTCAGCGAATCAGCACAAAACTCAGATTTGTGGAGCCTTGTTCACATCTGGGAAGAGAATGGGAAAGATAATATGACAGCTTCCAGGTTGAGTAATCTAAGAAAGTTTTCATTTATTTAGCAGATAATGTAGAGAAGTGTTATGAGAAACCCTTTACATACTGGGTTTTGCCTGTTTTCTTTCGGAATGAAAGCAGTGTCTTATGTATAATATTGTGGCAAGCAGTATTAAGATATTCAGTCAGTCTTTGAGTCCCCAAACAAGCAATATTAATATGATTCCATAATTGGTTCATCCTTGGAAATTTATGAGAAATTCTGAAATCGAAAGTATTAGAAGGAAGAAAAATGAATTGCATTTGAGCCTGTTTAGTTGCTATTCCTTTTTAAAAATTTTTACAATTCTTTTAGTGTTTCATATAAGAATACAGTGGATTTGTGATATCTTCACACTTATTCCCCAATCTCATCACTTACCTTTTCTTATTGTTAACCTTTTCTTCCCTAATAGTCATCCTACTATGCTTCTTATTTTATCTTTTTCATGATTACTCATTTTCACATGTCACCCAAAATCTCAGAACCAAATGGGCTGGGCTTTAACCCAAATGGCTGGTTTTAATAGTTAGGAAAAAAAAACCACATGAAGGATCTGACTTTTGAAAGAATGTACGTGTCATGGTGTTGTCTGCAGTAAAGGAGTAAATGGGCAGGAATGTCAGAGCTCAGCTTACTGCAGTCTTTCAAATCCACCATATTTTTTTTCTCAAAAGTTACAGCTGCTGAGACATATATGGCTTTTTTCTCTCTTTTTTATATTGGCCAATTTGTATTTTCCTCTTATTTCTAGTCCACATGGGTACACCACAACCTACCTATACGTTACAATTGCTTGTGCTAAAAAATAAGGAAATACTTAATTTAAAAATAGCAATGTAGTTGAGACATCATTAAATTTAGAGTTCAAACACTTGCCTCCAAATTCTGATGAACTGGCAGAATAATGGCTTCCAAAGTCATCATGTCCAAATTCCCTAAATGCGTGTGTATGTCAAGTCTCGTGCCAAAAAGAATATCAAGACAGCTTCCAGGATCAGTGATCTAAGGAAGTTTTCATTTCTTTAACAGATAGTATACAGAAGTATGTGTTATGAGAAACCTTTCATATAACTGGGTCCAGTTAGTGACCTTAAAATAGGGATATTATTGGTGGTATTTGGTTAATCACAGGGATCCTTTAGAGCATGAGAGAGACTGGAGAAGTAGCTCAGTTGGTAAAATACTTGTCTAGCATGAACAAAACCCTGTGTCCAATCCTCAGAACCTCCTAACCCAGATGTGGTAGTGCCTGCCTGTAATATCAGCACTCAGAAGGTGGAAGTGAAAGGATTACAAGTCATTCTAAGCCATGTAATGAATCTGAAGCCATTATGGGATATATGTTATCCTGTCTCAGGGAAAAAAAGTGCAAAGGAAAGGCTAAAGGAGGATGTCAGAAAAGGAAATGATGTAAGAACAAGGCCATAAAGATATATACTTCTGTGCTTAATGGCAGAACCAGCCAACAAGGGAAAAAACTGTTGGAACCTGGTACAGGCTGGTCTCCAAAACACCTCAGTCCTGTAGGCACCACAATTCCAAGTCAAGGAGACTCATGGTCGACTTCTGATTACACAGATGTGAACTAACGAGGTGTGAATCTGATAATCTTGTGGTAGTCTGTCATGGCAGCAATAAAACATAAATGGAAGCAACAATTCTTCTAATGGCAAATGTCACAAAAATCTCATTGTGACTTAATTCCCAGAAATGGGAGAAATAAATTTATGTTGTATATAAGTCACCCAGTTTATGGTATTTTTTCTATAGCCACCTGAATACTTGCAGATACTTGTTGTCATTTGGTCTGGAGTGTTTTTGAGTTTGTTTTTTCCATAAAATAATAAATTAGTAAATGTGAGAAGAGTTAAGGATATTTATGCTTATTTTAAAACAGGAGACTACAGGAGCAGTCTGGGGATGCTAGCTAGGCATTCCCTCTCTGCTGGGAAGAGGCATGCTTAGGAATCTGCAGGCAGCCACATGCTAAAGAAGTGAGGATCATTAGAGAAACTACAGAAAAGTCCTGAATAGTAGGAAAAACTTTTTAGATTTTAGTTTAGAAAAAAGCACAGAAGAGTCTTTGAGCTCTTATGAGTTACATGGAGGGAGTTCTGCATTCTGTTTTACCCACATCTGCTGGGAGAGAGAGAGAGGGACTGATAGAGATGACTGGGGAGGAGAAAGACAGAATATTTCCAAGTGGGAATCCTGGTCTCATGATTGACAGACCCAGCTGAGTTAAATCCAGAACTCAAGACTCCATTGTAGTATTACTGGGGAGAGTAGAAATGGGTTCTGGCCCCCAACATCAGCGTCGATATTTACTGAATGCTCATTGTGCAGTAGATACCATAAAGCATCCTATGGGTTTTTTTTTTATCAGATCTCACAAGTTAAAGAGGCAGATATAAATATAACATTATATCTGGTTGATTGTATTGTTTTATCCACATGTGAGCTTAAGCTCACTGGTAATCTTTTGTCTCAGAGACTGAGCTGCAGTTTAAACCCTGACATCTGTATATTGAGCTCATATTCTTGGGCATTCCAAGAACCAGTATTTCATACATTCTCCAAATAGCCAACATAATTCCAGGTAGAAAGGATATAACAATAACCAAAAAAAAAAAAAAGAATGTCCAAATTTCAACTACCTGTAATCAGTAGTGCTTGATACATTCAATAAATATCAAATGCTAATTGTATTACAATAATTAAGCTGGAGTCTACTGAAAAATGGGAATAAAATCTAGGGCAAATGCCTTAAGCTTCATCTTGAACCAAATTGTAGTCTGATGCATGGAGACCTTTTGCAATGGAATATTCTCAATCATTCACCACATGGAGCAGTTATGTTTGTTTAAAACGAATGGTAAACCTGCAACTGTCCAATTCATGTAGGCCTTCAGAACTTGAAAATATGACCAGAAAGAAGATTTTTACATGTACCATGAAGGCGAAATGTATTTAGTTCATAATAACTGGACAGGACATTATTTGGTAGAAGTGAAGTCGCACATATCATGAAAAATTTATATTGGCAAAATCACTCACTTGGCTTCAGTCATGAAGGCAGGAAGAAGGGAACCCTTAGTAACCCTGGTGGGAATGTATACTGGTGCAGACATTTTGGAAATAAGTGGAGAGTCATCAAAAAAACCCCAAAAACACAGCATCCATGTGTCCCAGCTGTCCTGCTTCAGAGCACATTCCTAAAGGACTTTACATCTCACTGTCAAGACAGAGGCACACCTATGTTCAGTGCAGCTCCGTTCACAGCAGCGAGGACACAGAACTGGCCTAGATGCTGATCACCTGGTGAATGCATAATGAAAATTTGGTGCATATGCACAATCGAATAATATTCAGGTATTTAAAAAAGATTAAATCATGAAATTCACTAAAAGTAGATGAAACTGGAAAAATTATATGAGTGAGGTAACTCAGACCCAAAAAGACATACACCACATGCTGTCTCTTACATGTGGACACTAGCATTAAACTTACAGATCTGTGCAGCTTACAATTTCCAGTCCACTAGCTTCTCTAAGCAAAAAGTGGTGATTGACAGACACTAGACAAATAAGGATATCCAACCATTATAGAAAGAACACTTACAGGACTCTCAGCCTTAAGCACATCTGCATAGCTGGAGAGAGATGCAGAGAATCACAGTAGCACAAATACTGAGAATTCTTGAAAGTTTAGAATTTCAGTCCTCCACGTGGAATATATTCCACTCTGAAAGGTTCAGGAACATCTATGGAAAAGGGAGTACAAAGATGGAAAAAGCTCGAAGATGGGGGAAATGGTTGTGAAATCATGTCTGTCAAAACAGCACAATGACGGTCATCGCCAGTCTACAGCGTATCAGTCACCACTCCCGCTGTGGATTTCTGATGGCAGTCGTTGTGTTGCTTTTTTTAAAATTTTTTTATTATTATTATTATTTATTTAACTGTGTGCATATGCGTGTGTATGTGCGCACGCGCGTGTGTCTGTGTGTGTGTGTGTCTATGTATGTGTAGAACCACGGACGAATTCGCGAACCACCGTGGACGCCTCCACCTCCTTCTGCCCCGGGATTCACAGGCTCCGCCCTACCAGGACCAGAAGCGCAGGCCGCCCCTGCTTCTGCCTGGCATCTATACGTGGGATCTGGGATCCGAACTCAGGACCTTCCGCCTGCAAGGCGGAGGCTTAACCCCTGAGCCACTTCTCCAGCCCCGTTGTGTTGCTTTTGACAGACATGATTTCATAATCATTTCCCCCAAAGTCTAGCATGGGTCACAGGCACTAGGATGCTTAGAGGCAAGGGATTAACAGTCACAATAGTGTTCCGTACTAAAGGGAAGCACAAGAAAGGGCTCTAGGCAATGCTACTGAGTCCTTACACCGCATTAGAGTGGAGAACGCAGAGGGAAGTTTGACATTCACACTAAAGGATGCTCCAGGGATTGGGGAGGGGGAAGAAGGGGGCACTGGGAAAAAGGGAGGGAGGGGGTGAAAGCAAGGGGAAATGGGGGAGGGAGCAAGGGGGATGGGGGAAGGGTGGAGAGAGAGAGGGGACCGGGGTACCTATTAAGTTTGTATGAGTGAAAAGTAATAATAATAAAAAAATCCATATGGCTATGAACTGATAAGAAATCCGTGGGTTCCTGGGGCTGGAGAGGTGGCTCAGGGGTTAAGCCTCTGCCTTGCAGGTGGAAGGTCCTGAGTTCGGATCCTAGACCCCACGTATAGACGCCGAGCGGAAGCGGGGGTGGCCTGCGTTTCTGGTTCTGGTAGGACAGAGCCTGTGAATCCTGGGGCAGAGTAAACAAGGAGAAGGTGGAGGCAGTGGTTCCCGAATTCGCCCGTGGTTCTACACACACACACACATACATACACACACACACACACACACACACACACACACACACATACACACACGCGCACACGTGCACAATTGAATAAAAATAATTAAAAAAAAAAAAGAAATCGTGGGTTCCTAAACAGTTCTGAAAATCAGTGGGCCACTCACAGGTTCAGAAGGTATATCTAGCAATGTGTATGTGGAACCCCTAGGTCCCAAGAAAAGATCTCAACTCAAGAAACACAGAGGGGGCCTTGGGTGATCCCAATATACACAAAACAAACTAAAAGGATTTGAATATGGAAGAACAATAAAACAGGGGAATCTGAGGTGAGGGAGAAAAATGGGAACTCCCTTGAGGGATAGAGTAAATGAAATGCCCTGTCTGCATGTATAGTAATATCAAAGAGCAAAGTTGATCAACAAATAAAAGCTGAAAAGAAAAGAGACAACAGCAAATAGCAAATGAAATAAAAATAAACTTCGTTTCCTTTATATATTTCAAGCCCACTATCAAATAGTATGAGAGTTTCTGTTTTGATGATCAAAATTAAGAAACCCACAAAACAAAGAATATACCATTATATGTCTCCTATTTTTCCTGGTTATTCCTTCTTTTCTATTATTTAAATGTTTTCACCAAAAATAAAGACCTTTTAGGAATGACTTCTTCCTAGCAGTTATATATTAGTTGTACTGATTACACTACAACCCATAAATCAAGAAGATTTCTGACTTTTAACTTAAAGTGGAGGGCACACTTCAAAAAGTCAGAAATGCTTTCAGTCATTGCCAACACAGCTGTTTTATATTGGCATCCATTTCCTGCCATCTGAACAATGCTCATATGAAATGTACTGAGAAACAGTTCCCAACACTAGGTACACAGATGAGGTAATTTACAACACAGATGCTGTTACTCTGAAAACCCTGATCTATCAGTCATTTCTAGTTAATATTTGTTTAAGGTGACTTGAAGATGACTCACTTTTTCTTGCACCATTTTTTCCCACTAACTTATCATTACATCTTTGATTAAAAAAACTGAAAACACACACACAAATTTATGTCAGGGTTCTGAACTCTGGTTCATTAATCTATCACATACAAAAATTGATTATTTTAGTTTTTTTTTCCTCAGTATGAAAGTTTATTTTCTTTTTTTTATTAATACATTTTATTATTATTTCAGCTCATACAAACTTAATAGGTACACCAGTTCCCTCCCTCCCTGCTCCTCCCCCCCCCCCGTACCCCCTGCTCCCCCTCCCCACCCCCCTTCCTCACCATCCCCCAGTGCCTCCCGCCCCAATTCCCAGAGAGTCCTTTCTTGTGCATGCCTGATTTTCCTCTGGGCCCTCCTCTCCGATGACGTGCAAGGACCCAGTGGCCTTTCCCTGAACCCTTTCCCGTGGTCCCCTTAGGTATAGGAACACTGCTGTGGCTGCCAATCCTTTGCCTCCAAGGATCTTGGTGCCTTTAGCAGATGCTAGACTTTGTGAGATCAATAGTGTGTTGGACAATGCGCAGGGCATGCAAAGTCCAATTATGATTGCTTCAGCCCTAACTAGTATAGAGTATCTTCCATATCATTGCTCCTCCCATCCTTTTGCTCTTACACTCTTACCGCCCCCCCTCTTCCGCAAATGTCCCTGAGCTTCAAGATGGGGACAGATTAAGCTGGCCTAGTTCTAGGTGGTTGATATAGACTCTCTGAAGTTCTGGATTGTGGTTTGTTGATTTTTCTTTTGCAGTTTTGCTGCTCCTGCAATGCCCTTCACTTCATCCTGCGGGGCATTGTATGTTACCCCCTGGACAGAGACAAAAAGCTGTTAAACTAGAGTCTTGTGAAAAAAGCACATTCAAAGGTAGATGTAATAAAAGTGGGAAACCACAGTGAGGGAGGGGTCTATCACCCATTTGCAAAATGGTTACTTTTTATCTGCCAGACTATATGCCCTCCTCTTCTGGTGAGATCACACCCCCTCAGTAGTAAATGATCAGGAACAAAAGTCTGTGAACTTAATCAGATGTCTCATTACTTATTTGGGTCCTTGATGGAGGCCTATTTTCTCTGCTGTAACATGGTCCCTTCTCTCCTTGTTTCTGGTGTGGCCCTCCTACCCCATCCCTCCTGTTCATAATCTGTCTCTAGGTGGGCTGGGTGGGTTTGGTACTAGGAGCCACCTATTAGGGAGTACATACGGCGCTTAATTTTCTGGGTCTGGGATACTTCACTTAATATAATTGTTTCTAATGACATCAATTTCCCAGCAAATTCCAGTAATTCATCATTTTTGATGGCTGAGTAGTACTCCATTGTATAGATGTACCACAGTTTCCTTATCCACTCGTCAACTGTTGGACATTTGGGCTGATTCCATGACTTTGCTATTGTAAACAGTGCTGCTATGAATATGGTCGTGCTTGTGCTATCGAGGTGAACCTCTGCTGTATGGGGGTTATTCCCAAAAATGGAATAGCAGGGTCATATGGCATTTTAATCTTTAATTTCTTTAAGAATCTCCAGACGGCTCGCCAGAGTGGCTGTATGAGCCTGCACTCCCACCAGCAATGTAGGAGAGTTCCCCTCTCTCCACATCCTCTCCAACATTTGTTGTTGTTTGTATTGTGGATTTTGCCATCTGATCGGGGTGAGATGATATCTCAGGGAAGTTTTGATTTGCATTTCCCTGATGGCTAAGGATGTGGAGCATTTTTTAAGATATTTGTTATTTTAATTTCATCCCTGGTAAAGTTTCTTTAAAGTTCCAGGTCCCATTTCTTAATTGGGCCATTAGTTTCCTTGGTGTTTAGTTTTCTAAGTTCTTTGTTCACTCTGGACAGTAGAGTTCTATCAGATGTGTGATTAGTGAAGATTTTCTCCCATTCTGTGGGTTGCCTTTGAGCTCGCGTTACAATCTCTTTATCTGAACAGAAGCTCTTTAATTTCACAAGATCCCAACTGTTGAGAGTTGGTAGCAGTGACTGTGCCATTGGATGTCTATTTAGGAAATGTTGGCCTAGCCCAATCAGCTCGAGGGAGTTCCCTATCCTTTCAACTATGATTTTTATAGTCTCTGGCCTGATATCAAGGTCCTTGATCCATTTGGAATTAAGTCTTGTACATGGTGACAAGTACGGGTCCAGCTTTAATCTTCTGCATGTGGAGATCCAGTTTTGCCAGCACCATTTGTTGAAGATGCTGTTCTTTTTCCATTGGATTCTTTGGACCCCTTTGTCAAAGACCAAATGGCTGTAACTTTGTGGGCTTATATCTGGGTCTTCAATCCTTATCCATTGATCTGTGTGTCTATTTTGGAGCCAGTACTAGGCTGTTTTTATAACTATGGATTTGTAGTATAGACTTAGGTTTGGTATGGCAATACCTCCAGCTGTGTTTTTGTTACTCAGGATTGTTTTTGCTATCCTGGGTCTTTTGTGCCTCCATATGAACTTTGAGATTGTTTGGTCAACTTCTTTGAAGAATTGCTTTGGGATTTTGATTGGTATAGCATTGAATCTGTATATTGCCTTTGGTAGGATGGTCATTTTTACGATGTTGATTCTGCCAATCCAGGAACATGGAAGGTCTTTCCACCTTCTGATGTCTTCTGCTATTTCTTTCGTTAGGGTTTTTAAGTTTTCATTGTAAAGGTCTTTTACCTCCTTGGTTAGGTTTATACCAAGGTATTTCATTTTTTTAGGGGTTATATAGTAAATGGGATTGTTTCTCTCAAGGCTTTTTCACTTCTTTCATTCTGGGCATATCGGAAGGCCTCTGATTTTTGCACATTTATTTTGTATCCTGCCACCCTGCTGAACTTCTCAATTAGTTCCAGGAGCTTCCTGGTGGAGTTTTTGGGATCACTCAGGTATAAGACCATGTCATCTGCAAATAGGCATAGCTTGACTTCTTCCTTGCCGATTTGAATCCCTCTTATGTCCCTTTCTTGTCTTGTGGCTTCAGCTAAGACTTCAAGTACAATATTGAATAAAAGTGGTGAGAGTGGACAGCCTTGTCTAGTTCCTGATCGAAGTGGGAATGCTTCCAATTGTTCCCCATTGAGCATAATCCTTGCTGTGGGCTTGTTGTATACAGCTTTTATTATATTGATAAAGGTTCCTTCCATTCCTACTGTCTCTAGCGTTTTGATCATAAAAGGCTGTTGGATCTTGTCAAAAGCTTTTTCTGCATCTATCGAGAGTATCATATGGTCTTGGACTTTGGACTGGTTTACATGATGAATTACATTTATTGATTTGCGTATGTTGAATCAACCTTGTGTGCCAGGGATGAAGCGTACTTGGTCCCCGTGAATGATCTTTTTAATATGTTTTTGAATCCGATTTGCTAAGACTTTGTTGAGAATCTTTGCGTCTTTGTTCATCAGAGAGATCGGCCTATAGCTTTCTTTTTTAAGTGTATCTTTATTAGTTTTGGGATTAATACGATATTAGCTTCATAGAAGGAATCCAGTTCTCATTCAGCATCATATTGTTAAGTTTCCAGGAGTTAGTGTATTTTCTCTTGTTTGATGTGTTGTGGATGTCCAGCGTTAGGCCGTGATGGTCTGATAGGGCACAGGTTAGAATTTCAACTTTCTTGTACATGTGTAGATTCGTTTTGTGGCCCAGTATGTGATCTATTTTGGAGAAAGTTCCATGTGCTGCTGAGAAAAACGTGTATCCTTTGGTACATGGGTGAAAAGTTTGATAGAGATCTGTAAGGTCCATTTCTTTAAGGGTTTGATTAAGGTCCAAAGTGTCTCTATTAAGCTTTTGACCTGTTGATCTATCCCATGTTGAGAGGGTGGTGTTAAAGTCCCCAAGAATTATCGTTTGGGGATTGATTTCTTGCTTTAGACGCTGTAAGGTTTTCTTAATGAATGTGGAGGGGCCCGTATTGGGTACATATATGTTCAGTATTGTGAAGTCTTCCTGGTGAATTGTACCTGTGACTAAAATGTAGTATCCATCTGTGTCTCTTATGATTTTTTTTGGTTTGAAGTCCACTTTGTCTGATAGCATAATTGCTACCCCTGCCTGTTTTCTGCTTCCATTAGCTTGTAGAATTTTTGACCAGTCTTTTATTTTTAGAGCATGCCTATCTTTTGTGGTGAGACGTGTTTCCTGCAGGCAGCAGATTGATGGATTGTGATTTTTAATCCAAGTTTGTAATCTGTGTCTCTTGATCGGTGAGTTAATTCCATTAACATTTAGTGTTATAATGGTGAAACTATTTTTGATTCCAGACATTTATTATGTTTAGTAGTTTTTATAAGTATATTGCTTTGCTTTTAATGGTGTTATACTTGCCTTCTGCTCTCCTGGATATGCCTGTTTTTTCTTCACGCTTGAGTATCATTTCTAGCATTTTTTGAAAGCCTGGTTTGGTGGACATATATCCCTTCAAGTTGTCTTTCTGCTGGAAGGTATTTCTTTCTCCCTCGATCATGACGGATAGTTTTGCAGGGTAAATCAGCCTGGGTTGACATTTTTGCTCATTCAATACTTGAAGTATGTCACTCCAAGCTCTTCTTGCTTTTACTGTTTCGACTGAGAAGTCATTTGTTATTTTAATAGGTTTACCTTTAAAAGTGACTTGTTTTTTTCTCTCTGAAGCTCTCAGCACCAGTTCTTTATCTTGAATGTGGAGTGTTTTAACTATTATTTGCCGTGGGGTGCTTCCATTTTGGTCATATCTGTTTGGGGTGCGGAATGCCTCTTGTATATGGATGGGCCTCTCTTTTTTTAGATGAGGAAAGTTTTCCTTGATGATCGTTTGAAAAATTTCCTCAGGGGTGGTATTTTGAGATTCTTGCTCTGGTATTTTAGCTTTTTAATCAGATTTTAAAGCAAATGATGTTAAGTCCCGAGTTTTTGTCTCTTTTTAAAGATTTTCTGTGTAGTCTATGTTTTTTTTACCTCTTCACATAAATCTGATTTTTTGGGAGGAGGGTCTATACATGAATATCCTACCCAGGATTGCATTGAAGTTTTAGATCTTTATGGAAAGAATTGCCTGAGCAGTATTGAGCTTACACTGTAATCTCCTAGACCTTTCTATATATTTTCATCTTTACGTCTTCCTCGATGATGGCCTTTAGCTTTTAGTGCATAGTTTTTGCATACTTTCCAGGTGAATCCCCATTTATAATATGTGCCTAGAGCTCAACCCTCAACTGTCAAGTTGACTCCTGTGCCTAACTATGACAGCCATCAATCTCTGGACTGAGTAGCTTCAGAATCCCAGGACGAATGAGTGAGATGGCTCAGTGAGTAAAAGTACTTGCTGCCAAGCTTGACAACCTGGGTTTGGTTCCTGGAACCCACACGGAAGGAAGACCTAACCTGTGGGTTGTTCTCTGATCCCCACATGGACATGCCACTTGTACTCAGAAAACTGACATCAGTAAATTTAAAAATTCAAAGAGAGTCCCATCTAAAAAAAGGAACTATACCCTGAGTGAAGCAACCTGTCACTAGGAGAGCACACAGGCTGGGCAATCTAGCACTCACTCTTCCTTTGATTTACAGCAGCTCATCACATGGCAGCTCAGTTGGCACAATTCAGTTGGTACAAATTAAGAAGAATCCTTATTCTGGGCTGGAGAGATGGCTCAGGGTTTAAAACTCTGACTCACAAGCAGAAAATTCTGCATTCTGAGGAAACAGCAATGGCCTACACATCTGTCCCTGGTGGGCAGAGACTGGGAATCCCAGAGGGAAGCAAAAAGGAGGTAGAAGCAATCCAGGAGGAGTCCTGCAGTCACCCTTGGTGCTCCACAGGGACACACAGTGCTATCTGATACACACAAACCCCCGATACACACAGCAAAATAAACAAGTAAATTAATAAATATTATTAAAAAGATAAGAATCCTTATCCTAAATTCCTTTAGAACTGTAGGGAATGAATATCAAGTTACATGGAATATGTAAGGTTTATTTGTCCGTACAAGAAAGTGAACTCATGTCTGTCCATAATCACATCTACCCACAAATCAGGTCTGCCTGTGCTCTCATCAAGTGCTTCCAGGCAGCAAATTGTAAGTACCTTGCACTACTGCCAAGACCAGGACATCAAACAAATATCTGAAGTCAGACAAAGGCAGTATCAAGACAGGTTACTTTAGAGTGGAGTTCAGACTCATGTCCATGTAGAAACTGGGCACAATTTAGGGGCACTTTCTTATGCTATTCCTGAGAATTCTGAAACCAAAATACTGTAGACCAAGATGGAGGTTTTGAATCAAAGGTGTATCATCATCTAGCTCACAGGATTTCTTGCATTGAAAGGAAATATCTTTCCAGAAACAGCGAAGCAGCAAGAGATCGATAATGAGAGATTCAAACATTCTCTTAAATATCAACATTCCCTGCCCGTTCCCAGAGATACCTAAAGATTCTGATACAATGACTGTCTTCCCCTTCCCCACCCCCAGAGAATCCTAAGCTATGAGCATGGTGGGCACTCATAGTGGAGAAACTATGATTTAGTTTCAGTGGAAACTTCCCAGTTGCATGAACTCCACAATAATGTCGCTCTGTGACATTGGATAAAACCGAGACACACTGGACCATAAAAGGAAAGTCAGTGAGGCCTCAGCCACATTTAAGTCTTGGAGCAGCCAACTTTTGAGGTCATGGGTACATACCAGAGAAGCCCATGTCTTGCCTATAGTCCATAAGTCATTCCACCTTACTTGTCCTAAAGCACACAGCCATGAGCATACTCTTGGTCCTTTCACTTTCATTGCACTGAACTCCTGACTCAGAACAACACAGTCAGAAATGGTCAGCATAAGAACACCTTTCTACCGATGCTCTTGACCAATCAGAGAAGAAGACACCCACTTGCAACAAACACCCCCATCATGTTCCTTGGTTGCTCCCTGATACTGCCAGAGGTGGAGTGTTGGGAAGACAAGAGAGCAGAAAGTACTTAGAGCATACATTATCGGAAGAAAAAAGCCTCCACCTGGAAATCACATGGCTGATAGAGTCAAGACAGAAGGATGTGGATAGAAGAATGCTACCTGTTGCTATGATATGTTGTTCCTCCTGCCTGCTCAAGCATGTACAGTGATTCAGATTCCTGGAGAGAGATGTATAGGAGATCCAGACATGAAACAATCATTTGATGGTCCAGTTGAGTAGTGTGCCCACTGGCACAGTCGGCCTTCATGGTTGCTGATAAGTGATCATCAAATGGCTTAAGGGAACAAGGGATTTATTTTCTTACTGGTAGTCCGGTTATAGATCATAGTCCAGCTTGATGGGAAAGCACACACCAACACCAGCACTGAAAGAAGGTGACCATGCTATTCTAAGTAATGGCTGAGAGAGGGATGATCCTTACTTGCCAGACCAGCATGTCTGGCCAAGTATACACAAGGATGCCAACTTCCTCAACCGGCTCTCAGTATTTCATCTGTTCAGGGCCCCGTCCCACCCACTTGGGCCTTCCCCATCAGCTATCTCCTGTAGGTTTGCTCTGGGCTTCATTCAAACACTAATTCTCTACACATGTGCCCAGAGCTCAAACCATCAACGTCAAGTTGACATACCTATAGCTCATAATTCATGGTGCTTGGCCTGTCCCCTTCAGATATCTTCATAGCATTGCATCTCCACCTTCTGCTGACTATTGAGACACTCTGGGATCATCCCCTTACACACTTCATGTAAGAACACCTCATCCAAACACTCAACTCATCACTGGCATGGGGCCACATCAGTTTTCCTATCTCTCTGTCACTATATGTTGATGCAGGAAAACTTTGGATCATTTTGTCTTCCCACATTCTGAATCATGGAACACAATGGATCACAGAGCTCCATGAGCAGTGTTGTGGTTAACCTGCATTTGCTAATAAAGTCATGACCAAATGGCTTAAAGGAACAAGGGCTTTTATTTTGGCTTATGATAATCTGGTTACAGTTCCTTATCCAGTTTTACACGAGAGCCCACACCAACACCAAGGACAAGGAAACTAGCCATACCATAGCAAATAATGGCTGAGAGAGGGACAGTCCTTACTTTCCAGAGCAGCTTGTCTGGCCAAGTCTACAGAAAGATGCCCCTTTCTCAACCATCTTATTCACCTGGCATGGGTTGAACATCCCCATTAAACAGACAATGTCCTCCAGGTTGTTCTGGGCTTAACTACTAATTCTCTACAAATGTGTTCAGAGTTTGAAGCCTCAACGGTCAGGTTGACACTTATACCTAACTATGACAACCAATGTGAAGATCTACCCTCAGATAGCCAGTGGTAACCTGACATCTGGTTCGGTCCTACTGCTTTCTGTATTTGACACTTCAGTGCCTGAATTTTGCAAGATCGTCTTCCCCAGCCTGTTTGCTCATTAGTTTTCCATACAACCAGAAGCAGGGGATGGACCATTTGCAGGCTCCTACCACAGCCTTATGCATAGCCTGGCAGAACAGACAGGAAACTCCTAGCTGGTCTTCTCTGCACCTTCTGAATAATTCCTGAATAATATCATTGGTGCCTTTCATCCTGTACAGGGACCAGTGAAATCGGTCCAGATGATTGTGACTCTGAGACTTTTCAGTCATTTTCCCCACCAGAGAGAGTGAACCTTTCCACCCACCTATACCCTGGCAGTCACCTCTCCCAAACTGACAAGGTCAAGATGTTTTGTAATAAGGGGNGCGGCGTCGCGGGCGGCGCAGGAACTCGGCGGCGCCCTACGCGGGCGAGCGGCTGCCCCGACAAGTGCAGCACGACCTTTCTTTTTGACAGCGGGCTAGGGGGGGCGAGCCGGCCTGGAGACCGGCGGCAGACTTCTGCTGTCAAACCTGCACTTCGGGCTGTCGGGCGCCGACGTTCGCGAAGTCTTCGCTGAATTCGGCACGCTGAAGAAGGCAGCCGTGCACTACGATCGGTGTGGGCGAAGCTTAGGGACGGCATTCCTGCACTTTGAGCGGAAGGCAGACGCCCTGGAGGCCATGAGGCAATACAACGGTGTCCCTCTGCGTGGCCGCCCTATGGACATCCAGCTCGTGACGTCACAGGTTGACGCACAGCGGAGACCAACACAAGCAGAAGGGGAGGCGGAGGCGGAGGCGGCTCGGGAGCATTTGGCAGTGGTGGTGGTACTCCCAGAGGGACTCGCCGAGGCAGCTGGCAGCGGGGAAGAGGCCGAGGAACCGGCGCCAATTCCAAACAGCAGCTCTCGGCGGAGGAGCTGGATGCACAGCTGGATGCCTACCATGAAAGAATGGACACCAGCTAAACAGCCAGCAAATCCACGCGTGCAGCAGAACACAGGCGTCGCCACCGGCATCTCCAGTGGGGGGGAGGGGGGAGCGGGAAGGGGGAGGGGGAGGGGGCAGGGGGGAGGGAGGGGGGCGGCTGGACTGTGCAGCCAATGATGGGATTTGGAGTTTTCTCTTTTCAAATAGGACTTAAAACCTTAGGAAAGGTTTTCCCCTTTTTTTCTTCGGTTTTCAAATTCTGAAACAGACCTGTTTTCTACTGAATTGCTTTGGGGATAAATTTGACAGGTTCCTGTTGTGGGGAAGGTGGTATTCTCATCGTTACTGTAGTATAATACGAGTGTGCGTAGAATAAATAAGTAGATACATTGATTGATTGATTGATTGATTGATAGATAGATAGATAGACAGACAGACAGACAGACAGACAGACGATAGACTGATAGATAGATAGATAGATAGATAGATAGATAGATAGATAGGTCCATAGATGGATACATAAATAGATAGATAAAATTACATTTTAACACTCGCCCACGTAGTGATGTGTTTGGCTAATTTTCTGAGACAGGGTCTCCAGAGGCCAGGCGGGCTTCAGTTCAGTTCAAATTCATAGTAATCCTGTATCACCTCCCTGAGTGCTGAAATTATAAGTGTGAGCGATGGAAGATTCGATTTGAAGACAGCAATTTCATGGGGATTTATTAATCCTTGACATTTCTTGACCCCGAGTGGATGGATCATAGAAACTGTGTCTTTCACGACTCTGTAAGCCTCGTGTTCGTTTTCACGGAAACTTCCTTTTTTACGGGTCTTCTTTCTCTGAAGTTATAAGCACAACTGGCAAAGGAAGGAGAGGCTTCAGGAACACAGGAATATTCTCTCAACCTTTTCACAGTTTATAGCGAATCCACCGTGATTCCAACACTTGAGTCACGGAATGCCTACCACAGAGAGACAGGCCTGCTCTTGTGATACGTAAATCACAAGCAGAATTCTCCATAAGATTAGCCAAATGGTGTCAGTCAATGTATGAGCAAGTCCTTGCTTTCCACATGACATCTGCTCTTCCTCTTTCAAGCCTCGGTCAGTCACCTTGAACAAAGCTACATTCCAGTCTCGTTTAGCAGGATGGTGAGTAGGTGCGGTCAATCAGGTGCGGGGATGATAGGATAATGGGAGTAGGCGGATTTATCCAGACTCTGACCTGATTGGATAGTGGAAGTTGCAAAGGGGGAGATACCGGAAGAAAGAGGTGTGAAAGGAGCTTCAGGCGTCATCCAGTGCGCCGCAGCCTCAGTCTGCGGCCTGGATTGCTAGGAGCTAGGAGCTAGGAGGCCAAAGCACCCGGCAGAACTCATCCAAGTCTGGAAAGTCATCCTCCTGTGCACACGGGTAGGGGCAGCGGGAAAACTTTCTTTGCTTCTTCCCTTCGGGGAGATCGAGGAGGGTCTTTCTCTGTAGTTTGGGCTTTCCTGGATCTTTGAAATTTCTTAGCTCAGCAGAAATCTTTCGATTTCTGCGTTGGGGGTAGAACCTCCTTTTTCACACACCTGACCCAAGCACCTATCCAATCCTGTCTCACCTCCCCGAGTGCTGAATTTGGAAGCGCGAGCGAGGGAAGATTCGATTGGAAGACAGCAATTTCATGGGAATGTATTAATCCTTGACATTTCTTGACCCTGAGTTGATAGGTCATAGAACGTGTGTCTTTCACGACTCTGTAAGCCTCGTGTTCGTTTTCACGGAAGCTTCCTTTTCTTCCGGTCTTCTTTCTCTGAAGGTATAAACACAATTGGCAAAGGAAGGAGAGGCCAGAGGAACACGGGCATATTCGGAAAGTTTTCTCAAATTGCATTTTAGAGCCGAGACCCCGATTGCGCGCCCGCCATGGCCTCCAAGATGGATATGTCTCTGGACGACATCATCAAGCTGAACCGGAGCCAGCGCGGCGGCCGCGGCGCGGGCCGGGGACGCGGCAGGGCCGGTTGGCAGGGCGGCGGCGGCGGCGGCGGCGGCGGGCCCATGCGGAACCGGCCGGCCCTCGCCCGCGGCGTCGCGGGCGGCGGCAGGAATCGGCCGGCGCCCTACAGCGGGCCGAAGCGGCTGCCCGACAAGTGGCAGCACGACCTCTTCGACAGCGGCTTCGGGGGCGGAGCCGGCCTGGAGACCGGCGGCAGACTTCTGCTGTCAAACCTGCACTTCGGGCTGTCGGGCGCCGACGTTCGGGAAGTCTTCGCTGAATTCGGCACGCTGAAGAAGGCAGCCGTGCACTACGATCGGTGTGGGCGAAGCTTAGGGACGGCATTCCTGCACTTTGAGCGGAAGGCAGACGCCCTGGAGGCCATGAGGCAATACAACGGTGTCCCTCTGCGTGGCCGCCCTATGGACATCCAGCTCGTGACGTCACAGGTTGACGCACAGCGGAGACCAACACAAAGCAGAAGCGGAGGCGGAGGCGGAGGCGGCTCGGGAGCATTTGGCAGTGGTGGTGGTACTCCCAGAGGGACTCGCCGAGGCAGCTGGCAGCGGGGAAGAGGCCGAGGAACCGGCGCCAATTCCAAACAGCAGCTCTCGGCGGAGGAGCTGGATGCACAGCTGGATGCCTACCATGAAAGAATGGACACCAGCTAAACAGCCAGCAAATCCACGCGTGCAGCAGAACCCAGGCGTCCGCCACCGGCATCTCCAGGTGGGGAGGGGGGAGGGGAAGAGGGAGGGGAGGGGAGGGAGGGGGAGGCGGCTGGACTGTGCAGCCAATGATGGGATTTGGGGTTTTCTCTTTTCAAATAGGACTTAAAACTTAGGAAAGGTTTTCCCCTTTTTTTCTTCGGTTTTCAAATTCTGAAACAGACCTGTTTTCTACTGAATTGCTTTGGGGATAAATTTGACTGGTTCCTGTTGTGGGGAAGGTGGTATTCTCATCGTTACTGTAGTAAAATAAGAGTGTGCGTAGAATAATAAGTAGATACATTGATTGATTGATTGATAGATAGATAGATAGACAGACAGACAGACAGACAGACAGACAGATAGATAGATAGATACGTCCATAGATGGATACATAAATAGATAGATAAAATTACATTTTAACACTCGCCCACGTAGTGATGTGTTTGGCTAATTTTCTGAGACAGGGTCTCCAGAGGCCAGGCGGGCTTCAGTTCAGTTCAAATTCATAGTAATCCTGTATCACCTCCCTGAGTGCTGAAATTATAAGTGTGAGCGATGGAAGATTCGATTTGAAGACAGCAATTTCATGGGGATTTATTAATCCTTGACATTTCTTGACCCCGAGTGGATGGATCATAGAAACTGTGTCTTTCACGACTCTGTAAGCCTCGTGTTCGTTTTCACGGAAACTTCCTTTTTTACGGGTCTTCTTTCTCTGAAGTTATAAGCACAACTGGCAAAGGAAGGAGAGGCTTCAGGAACACAGGAATATTCTCTCAACCTTTTCACAGTTTATAGCGAATCCACCGTGATTCCAACACTTGAGTCACGGAATGCCTACCACAGAGAGACAGGCCTGCTCTTGTGATACGTAAATCACAAGCAGAATTCTCCATAAGATTAGCCAAATGGTAGTCAGTCAATGTATGAGCAAGTCCTTGCTTTCCACATGACATCTGCTCTTCCTCTTTCAAGCCTCGGTCAGTCACCTTGAACAAAGCTACATTCCAGTCTCGTTTAGCAGGATGGTGAGTAGGTGCGGTCAATCAGGTGCGGGGATGATAGGATAATGGGAGTAGGCGGATTTATCCAGACTCTGACCTGATTGGATAGTGGAAGTTGCAAAGGGGGAGATACCGGAAGAAAGAGGTGTGAAAGGAGCTTCAGGCGTCATCCAGTGCGCCGCAGCCTCAGTCTGCGGCCTGGATTGCTAGGAGCTAGGAGCTAGGAGGCCAAAGCACCCGGCAGAACTCATCCAAGTCTGGAAAGTCATCCTCCTGTGCACACGGGTAGGGGCAGCGGGAAAACTTTCTTTGCTTCTTCCCTTCGGGGAGATCGAGGAGGGTCTTTCTCTGTAGTTTGGGCTTTCCTGGATCTTTGAAATTTCTTAGCTCAGCAGAAATCTTTCGATTTCTGCGTTGGGGGTAGAACCTCCTTTTTCACACACCTGACCCAAGCACCTATCCAATCCTGTCTCACCTCCCCGAGTGCTGAATTTGGAAGCGCGAGCGAGGGAAGATTCGATTGGAAGACAGCAATTTCATGGGAATGTATTAATCCTTGACATTTCTTGACCCTGAGTTGATAGGTCATAGAACGTGTGTCTTTCACGACTCTGTAAGCCTCGTGTTCGTTTTCACGGAAGCTTCCTTTTCTTCCGGTCTTCTTTCTCTGAAGGTATAAACACAATTGGCAAAGGAAGGAGAGGCCAGAGGAACACGGGCATATTCGGAAAGTTGCATTTTAGAGCCGAGACCCCGATTGCGCGCCCGCCATGGCCTCCAAGATGGATATGTCTCTGGACGACATCATCAAGCTGAACCGGAGCCAGCGCGGCGGCCGCGGCGCGGGCCGGGGACGCGGCAGGGCCGGTTGGCAGGGCGGCCGCGGCGGCGGCGGCGGGCCCATGCGGAACCGGCCGGCCCTCGCCCGCGGCGTCGCGGGCGGCGGCAGGAATCGGCCGGCGCCCTACAGCGGGCCGAAGCGGCTGCCCGACAAGTGGCAGCACGACCTCTTCGACAGCGGCTTCGGGGGCGGAGCCGGCCTGGAGACCGGCGGCAGACTTCTGCTGTCAAACCTGCACTTCGGGCTGTCGGGCGCCGACGTTCGGGAAGTCTTCGCTGAATTCGGCACGCTGAAGAAGGCAGCCGTGCACTACGATCGGTGTGGGCGAAGCTTAGGGACGGCATTCCTGCACTTTGAGCGGAAGGCAGACGCCCTGGAGGCCATGAGGCAATACAACGGTGTCCCTCTGCGTGGCCGCCCTATGGACATCCAGCTCGTGACGTCACAGGTTGACGCACAGCGGAGACCAACACAAAGCAGAAGCGGAGGCGGAGGCGGAGGCGGCTCGGGAGCATTTGGCAGTGGTGGTGGTACTCCCAGAGGGACTCGCCGAGGCAGCTGGCAGCGGGGAAGAGGCCGAGGAACCGGCGCCAATTCCAAACAGCAGCTCTCGGCCGAGGAGCTGGATGCACAGCTGGATGCCTACCATGAAAGAATGGACACCAGCTAAACAGCCAGCAAATCCACGCGTGCAGCAGAACCCAGGCGTCGCCACCGGCATCTCCAGTGGGGGGGGCGGGAGAGGGGGGAGGGGGGAGGGGGAGGGGGGCGGCTGGACTGTGCAGCCAATGATGGGATTTGGGGTTTTCTCTTTTCAAATAGGACTTAAAAACTTAGGAAAGGTTTTCCCCTTTTTTTCTTCGGTTTTCAAATTCTGAAACAGACCTGTTTTCTACTGAATTGCTTTGGGGATAAATTTGACTGGTTCCTGTTGTGGGGAAGGTGGTATTCTCATCGTTACTGTAGTAAAATAAGAGTGTGCGTAGAATAAATAAGTAGATACATTGATTGATTGATTGATTAGATAGATAGATAGACAGACAGACAGACAGACAGACAGACAGACAGATAGATAGATAGATACGTCCATAGATGGATACATAAATAGATAGATAAAATTACATTTTAACACTCGCCCACGTAGTGATGTGTTTGGCTAATTTTCTGAGACAGGGTCTCCAGAGGCCAGGCGGGCTTCAGTTCAGTTCAAATTCATAGTAATCCTGTATCACCTCCCTGAGTGCTGAAATTATAAGTGTGAGCGATGGAAGATTCGATTTGAAGACAGCAATTTCATGGGGATTTATTAATCCTTGACATTTCTTGACCCCGAGTGGATGGATCATAGAAACTGTGTCTTTCACGACTCTGTAAGCCTCGTGTTCGTTTTCACGGAAACTTCCTTTTTTACGGGTCTTCTTTCTCTGAAGTTATAAGCACAACTGGCAAAGGAAGGAGAGGCTTCAGGAACACAGGAATATTCTCTCAACCTTTTCACAGTTTATAGCGAATCCACCGTGATTCCAACACTTGAGTCACGGAATGCCTACCACAGAGAGACAGGCCTGCTCTTGTGATACGTAAATCACAAGCAGAATTCTCCATAAGATTAGCCAAATGGATGTCAGTCAATGTATGAGCAAGTCCTTGCTTTCCACATGACATCTGCTCTTCCTCTTTCAAGCCTCGGTCAGTCACCTTGAACAAAGCTACATTCCAGTCTCGTTTAGCAGGATGGTGAGTAGGTGCGGTCAATCAGGTGCGGGGATGATAGGATAATGGGAGTAGGCGGATTTATCCAGACTCTGACCTGATTGGATAGTGGAAGTTGCAAAGGGGGAGATACCGGAAGAAAGAGGTGTGAAAGGAGCTTCAGGCGTCATCCAGTGCGCCGCAGCCTCAGTCTGCGGCCTGGATTGCTAGGAGCTAGGAGCTAGGAGGCCAAAGCACCCGGCAGAACTCATCCAAGTCTGGAAAGTCATCCTCCTGTGCACACGGGTAGGGACAGCGGGAAAACTTTCTTTGCTTCTTCCCTTCGGGGAGATCGAGGAGGGTCTTTCTCTGTAGTTTGGGCTTTCCTGGATCTTTGAAATTTCTTAGCTCAGCAGAAATCTTTCGATTTCTGCGTTGGGGGTAGAACCTCCTTTTTCACACACCTGACCCCAAGCACCTATCCAATCCTGTCTCACCTCCCCGAGTTGCTGAATTTGGAAGCGCGAGCGAGGGAAGATTCGATTGGAAGACAGCAATTTCATGGGAATGTATTAATCCTTGACATTTCTTGACCCTGAGCTTGATAGGTCATAGAACGTGTGTCTTTCACGACTCTGTAAGCCTCGTGTCGTTTTCACGGAAGCTTCCTTTTCTTCCGGTCTTCTTTCTCTGAAGGTATAAAAACAATTGGCAAAGGAAGGAGAGGCCAGAGGAACACGGGCATATTCGGAAAGTTTTCTCAAATTGCATTTTAGAGCCGAGACCCCGATTGCGCGCCCGCCATGGCCTCCACGATTGATATGTCTTCTGCTGGCCTCCCTCCTCCCTCTGACCTCTCCAGCGCTGTTCT
>JALPQD010000968.1:0-201187 GCA_023101885.1 Typhlomys cinereus | reverse complement strand
TACAGCGTATCAGTCCCCACCACTCCGCTGTGGATTTCTGATGGCAGTCGTTGTGTTGCTGCTTTTTTAAAATTTTATTATTATTATTATTTATTTAACTGTGTGCATATGCGTGTGTATGTGCGCACGCGCGTGTGTCTGTGTGTGTGTGTGTCTATGTATGTGTAGAACCACGGACGAATCGCGAACCACCGTGGACGCCTCCACCTCCTTCTGCCCCGGGATTCACAGGCTCCGCCCTACCAGGACCAGAAGCGCAGGCCGCCCCTGCTTCTGCCTGGCATCTATACGTGGGATCTGGGATCCGAACTCAGGACCTTCCGCCTGGAAGGCAGAGGCTTAACCTGAGCCACTTCTCCAGCCCCGTTGTGTTGCTTTTGACAGACATGATTTCATAATCATTTCCCCCAAAGTCTAGCATGGGTCACAGGCACTAGATGCTTAGAGGCAAGGGATTAACAGTCACAATAGTGTTCCGTACTAAAGGGAAGCACAGAAAAGGGCCTTAGGCAATGCTACTGAGTCCTTACCTACACCCGCATTAGAGTGGAGAACGCAGAGGGAAGTTTGACATTCACACTAAAGAGCTCCAGGGATTGGGGAGGGGGAAGAAGGGGGCATGGGAAAAAGGGGAGGGGTGAAAGCAGGGAAATGGGGGGAGCAAGGGGATGGGGGAAGGGTGGAGAGAGAGAGGGGACCGGTACCTATTAAGTTTTGTATGAGTGAAAGTATAATATAAAAAAATCCATATGCGATGAACCTGATAGAAATCGTGGGTTCCTGGGGCTGGAGAGGTGGCTCAGGGGTTAAGCCTCTGCCTTGCAGGTGGAAGGTCCGTAGTTCGGATCCTAGACGACCCCACGTATAGACGCCGAGCGGAAGCGGGGTTGCCGGCGTTTTCTGGTTCTGGTAGGACAGAGCCTGTGAATCCTGGGGCAGAGTAAACAAGGAGAAGGTGGAGGCAGTGTTCCCGAATTCGCCCGTGGTTCTACACACACACACACAACATACACAACACACACACACCACACACACACACACCACACAAACATACACACAGCCGCACACGTGCACAATTGAAAAAAATAATAAAAAAAAAAAAAAAGAAATCGTGGGTTCCTAAACGTTCTGAAAATCAGTGGGCCACTCACAGGTTCAGAAGGTTAATCTAAAAATGTGTATGTGGAACCCTAGGTCCCAAGAAAAGATCTCAACTCAAGAACACGAGGGGCCTTGGGTGATCCCAATATACACAAACAAACTAAAAGGATTTGAATATGGAAGAACAATAAAACAGGGGAATCTGAGGTGGAGGAAGAAAATGGGAACTCCTGAGGGATAGAGTAAATGAATGCCCTGTCTGCATGTATATAATTCAAAGAGCAAAGTTGATCAACAAATAAAAGCTGAAAAGAAAAGAGACAACAGCAAATAGCAAATGAAATAAAAAAAACTTCGTTTCCTTTATATATTTCAAGCCCACTATCAAATAGTATGAGAGTTTCGTTTGATGATCAAAATTAAGAAACCCACAAAACAAAGAATATACCATTATATGTCCCTATTTTTCCTGGTTATTCCTTCTTTTCTATTATTTAAATTTTTCACCAAAATAAACGACCTTTAGGAATGACTTCTTCCTAGCAGTTTATATTAGTTGTACTGATTACACTACAACCCATAAATCAAGAAGATTTCTGACTTTTAACTTAAAGTGGAGGGCACACTTCAAAAAGTCAGAAATGCTTTCAGTCATTCCAACACAGCTGTTTATATGGATCCATTTCCTGCCATCTGAACAATGCTCATATGAAATGTACTGAGAAACAGTTCCCAACACTAGGTACACAGATGAGGTAATTTCAACACAGAGGCTGTTACTCTGAAAACCCGATCTATAGTCATTTCTAGTTAATATTTGTTTAAGAGGTGACTTGAAGATGACTCACTTTTTCTTGCACCATTTTTTCCCACTAACTTATCATTACTCTTTGATTAAAAAAACTGAAAACACACACACAAATTATGTCAGGGTTCTGAACTCTGGTCATTAATCTATCACATACAAAAATTGATTATTTTAGTTTTTTTTTCCTCAGTAGGAAAGTTTATTTTCTTTTTTTTTATTATACATTTTATTATTATTTCAGCTCATACAAACTAATAGGTACACCAGTTCCTCCCTCCCTCCCTGCTGCTCCTCCCCCCCCCCCGTACCCCCCTGCTCCCCCTCCCCACCCCCCTCCTCACCACCCCCAGTGCCTCCCGCCCCAATTCCCAGAGAGTCCTTTCTTGTGCATCCTGATTTTCCTCTGGGCCCTCCTCCCCGATGACGTGCAAGGACCCAGTGGCCTTTCCTGAACCCGACTGGCGATGACCGTCATGTGTGCTGTTTTGACAGACATGATTTCACAACCATTTCCCCATCTTCGAGCTTTTTCATCTTTGTACTCCCTTTTCCATAGATGTTCCTGAACCTTTCAGAGTGGAATTATTCCACGTGGAGGACTGAAATTCTCACTTTCAAGAATTCTCAGTATTTGTGCTACTGTGATTCTCTGCATCTCTCTCCAGCTAGCAGATGTGCTTAAGGCTGAGAGTCCTGTAAGTTTCTTTCTATAATGGTTGGATCCTTATTTGCTAGTGTCTGTCAATCACCCCTTTTTGCTTAGAGGAGCTGTGGACTGGAAAATGTAAGCTGCACAGATCTGTAAGTTTAATGCTAGTGTCCACATGTAAGAGACAGCATGTGGTGTATGTCTTTTTGGGTCTGAGTTACCTCACTCATATAATTTTTCCAGTTTCATCTACTTTTAGTGAATTTCATGATTTAATCTTTTTAAATACCTGAATATTATTCGATTGTGCATATGCACCAAATTTTCATTATGCATTCACCAGGTGATCAGCATCTAGGCCAGTTTCTGTGTCCTCGCTGCTGTGAACGGAGCTGCACTGAACATAGGTGTGCCTCTGTCTTGACAGTGAGATGTAAAGTCCTTTAGGAATGTGCTCTGAAGCAGGACAGCTGGGACACATGGATGCTGTGTTTTGGGGTTTTTTGATGACTCTCCACTTATTTCCAAAATGTCTGCACCAGTATACATTCCCACCAGGGTTACTAAGGGTTCCCTTCTTCCTGCCTTCATGACTGAAGCCAAGTGAGTGATTTTGCCAATATAAATTTTTCATGATATGTGCGACTTCATTTCTACCAAATAATGTCCTGTCCAGTTATTATGAACTAAATACATTTCGCCTTCATGGTACATGTAAAAATCTTCTTTCTGGTCATATTTTCAAGTTCTGAAGGCCTACATGAATTGGACAGTTGCAGGTTTACCATTCGTTTTAAACAAACATAACTGCTCCATGTGGTGAATGATTGAGAATATTCCATTGCAAAAGGTCTCCATGCATCAGACTACAATTTGGTTCAAGATGAAGCTTAAGGCATTTGCCCTAGATTTTATTCCCATTTTTCAGTAGACTCCAGCTTAATTATTGTAATACAATTAGCATTTGATATTTATTGAATGTATCAAGCACTACTGATTACAGGTAGTTGAAATTTGGACATTCTTTTTTTTTTTTTGGTTATTGTTATATCCTTTCTACCTGGAATTATGTTGGCTATTTGGAGAATGTATGAAATACTGGTTCTTGGAATGCCCAAGAATATGAGCTCAATATACAGATGTCAGGGTTTAAACTGCAGCTCAGTCTCTGAGACAAAAGATTACCAGTGAGCTTAAGCTCACATGTGGATAAAACAATACAATCAACCAGATATAATGTTATATTTATATCTGCCTCTTTAACTTGTGAGATCTGATAAAAAAAACCCATAGGATGCTTTATGGTATCTACTGCACAATGAGCATTCAGTAAATATCGACGCTGATGTTGGGGGCCAGAACCCACTTCTACTCTCCCCAGTAACACTACAATGGAGTCTTGAGTTCTGGATTTAACTCAGCTGGGTCTGTCAATCATGAGACCAGGATTCCCACTTGGAAATATTCTGTCTTTCTCCTCCCCAGTCATCTCTATCAGTCCCTCTCTCTCTCTCCCAGCAGATGTGGGTAAAACAGAATGCAGAACTCCCTCCATGTAACTCATAAGAGCTCAAAGACTCTTCTGTGCTTTTTTCTAAACTAAAATCTAAAAGTTTTTCCTACTATCCAGGACTTTTCTGTAGTTTCTCTAATGATCCTCACTTCTTTAGCATGTGGCTGCCTGCAGATTCCTAAGCATGCCTCTTCCCAGCAGAGAGGGAATGCCTAGCTAGCATCCCCAGACTGCTCCTGTAGTCTCCTGTTTTAAAATAAGCATAAATATCCTTAACTCTTCTCACATTTACTAATTTATTATTTTATGGAAAAAACAAACTCCAAAACACTCCAGACCAAATGACAACAAGTATCTGCAAGTATTCAGGTGGCTATAGAAAAAATACCATAAACTGGGTGACTTATATACAACATAAATTTATTTCTCCCATTTCTGGGAATTAAGTCACAATGAGATTTTTGTGACATTTGCCATTAGAAGAATTGTTGCTTCCATTTATGTTTTATTGCTGCCATGACAGACTACCACAAGATTATCAGATTCACACCTCGTTAGTTCACATCTGTGTAATCAGAAGTCAACCATGAGTCTCCTTGACTTGGAATTGTGGTGCCTACAGGACTGAGGTGTTTTGGAGACCAGCCTGTACCAGGTTCCAACAGTTTTTTCCCTTGTTGGCTGGTTCTGCCATTAAGCACAGAAGTATATATCTTTATGGCCTTGTTCTTACATCATTTCCTTTTCTGACATCCTCCTTTAGCCTTTCCTTTGCACTTTTTTTTCCCTGAGACAGGATAACATATATCCCATAATGGCTTCAGATTCATTACATGGCTTAGAATGATTTGTAATCCTTTCACTTCCACCTTCTGAGTGCTGATATTACAGGCAGGCACTACCACATCTGGGTTAGTAGGTTCTGAGGATTGGACACAGGGTTTTGTTCATGCTAGACAAGTATTTTACCAACTGAGCTACTTCTCCAGTCTCTCTCATGCTCTAAAGGATCCCTGTGATTAACCAAATACCACCAATAATATCCCTATTTTAAGGTCACTAACTGGACCCAGTTATATGAAAGGTTTCTCATAACACATACTTCTGTATACTATCTGTTAAAGAAATGAAAACTTCCTTAGATCACTGATCCTGGAAGCTGTCTTGATATTCTTTTTGGCACGAGACTTGACATACACACGCATTTAGGGAATTTGGACATGATGACTTTGGAAGCCATTATTCTGCCAGTTCATCAGAATTTGGAGGCAAGTGTTTGAACTCTAAATTTAATGATGTCTCAACTACATTGCTATTTTTAAATTAAGTATTTCCTTATTTTTTAGCACAAGCAATTGTAACGTATAGGTAGGTTGTGGTGTACCCATGTGGACTAGAAATAAGAGGAAAATACAAATTGGCCAATATAAAAAAGAGAGAAAAAAGCCATATATGTCTCAGCAGCTGTAACTTTTGAGAAAAAAAATATGGTGGATTTGAAAGACTGCAGTAAGCTGAGCTCTGACATTCCTGCCCATTTACTCCTTTACTGCAGACAACACCATGATACGTACATTCTTTCAAAAGTCAGATCCTTCATGTGGTTTTTTTTCCTAACTATTAAAACCAGCCATTTGGGTTAAAGCCCAGCCCATTTGGTTCTGAGATTTTGGGTGACATGTGAAAATGAGTAATCATGAAAAAAATAAAATAAGAAGCATAGTAGGATGACTATTAGGGAAGAAAAGGTTAACAATAAGAAAAGGTAAGTGATGAGATTGGGGAATAAGTGTGAAGATATCACAAATCCACTGTATTCTTATATGAAACACTAAAAGAATTGTAAAATTTTTAAAAAGGAATAGCAACTAAACAGGCTCAAATGCAATTCATTTTTCTTCCTTCTAATACTTTCGATTTCAGAATTTCTCATAAATTTCCAAGGATGAACCAATTATGGAATCATATTAATATTGCTTGTTTGGGGACTCAAAGACTGACTGAATATCTTAATACTGCTTGCCACAATATTATACATAAGACACTGCTTTCATTCCGAAAGAAAACAGGCAAAACCCAGTATGTAAAGGGTTTCTCATAACACTTCTCTACATTATCTGCTAAATAAATGAAAACTTTCTTAGATTACTCAACTTGGAAGCTGTCATATTATCTTTCCCATTCTCTTCCCCAGATGTGAACAAGGCTCCACAAATCTGAGTTTTGTGCTGATTCGCTGACTTTGCAGAGGGTTCTCTAAAAAAATCTGGCGCAGGCTGAGAAATCTTTATTGAACAAAGGCAATATATTTTTATGTATTGACTTTTGTGAGATTCAATTTGCAGTAAGTATAAAAGTAACCTTTATAAACTGACTTGTGAACTTAAAAGCAAGTTTGCATTTTGTGGTTAACTTTTCTCTTAATGTACAACTCCTCCAAAATGATGACCTAGCTTCTTGAGTCTCTTGAAACCCTTTTGCTGATAATGAAAATGAATGGGTTTCCAGGATGAAGACTTTTGGGGAGGTTTCCTCTATGCATTTGTAGTCATAATCATGTTAGATAAAAGAATGAATTACATTTTGTTTGTAGAAAATGGCTGTGAAGGTATAACCACACCCAAAGCTCAGTCCTCAATTGGTAAATTGATAACCTGTATATCTAATTAGCACAACGAGTAGCCACATAAAAGCCTAGTGTAGAGTTGAGGACAGGGTTCAGGGGGTAAATATTTTGCCTTGCAAAGAAAAGGACCTGAGTTTGGATCCCAGACCCCCAGTAATTTGTGGGCAGATATGGTGGCAGCTGCAGTTCCAGCCCTAGAAAGTAGAGCCTGGAAAACCAAGAGCAAAGCAATAAGGAGACAAAGCAATCCAGGATAATTCCCAATGTTACTCTTTGGCCTCCATAGGCATGCACAATTAAGTACCCTCTTACACACACACATGCACACACGCACGCATGCACACGCACGCATACCCACATGCACAGGTGCAAAAAAATAAGCCTAATTGGTGGTGTATATCTATAACCCTAGTTCTGGGGTGTAGTAGAGACTGCAGGATTACTAGAATTTATGGGCCATTGGTATAGCTAACCAGTGAGTTCTTTTGATCTAGTAAGGATCTTTCTAAAAAAAATTAAGGTGGAAAGCAATAGAAGAAGACACTCTTAAGTTGTCTCCTGGTCTCCACATTTATACATACATTCACACGTACACACACACCTGCACAGGCAAAAATACAGAGAAACTGTTTTTCATTTCTTTTTTTTTTTTTTTTTTTTTGAGGACAATTTTTTTTTATTAAAAATTTAATTATACATTTTAAAATTTTTTACCAGTTCCCTCCCTCCCCCCTCCCCTTCCCCCAGTGTCTCCCCCCCAATTCCCAGAGAGTCCTTTATTGTGTGCGCCTAACTCTCCACTGGGTCCTCCTCTCCGATGACATATAAGGACCCAGTGGCATTTCCATAAGCCCTTTCTCTTGTTCCCCTTAAGCATAAGATTACTACTATGGCTGTCAATCCCTTGCCTCCAGGGGTCTCGGTGCCCTTAACAGATGCTAGACTTTATGAGGGCAACAGTGCGCTGGACATTGCGCAGGGCATGCAAAGTTCCATTATGATTGCTTTGGCCCCAACTATTGTTGAGAATCTTGCAAATCGTTGCTCCTCCCATCCTTTTGCTCTTACAATCTTACCGCCCCCTCTTCCGCAAATGTCCCTGAGCTCCAGGATGGGGAGAGATTAGGCTGTCCTAGTTCTATGTGATTGATATAGAGTCTCTGAAGTTCTGGATTGTGGTTTGTTGATTTTCTTTTGCAGTTTTGCTGCTCCTGCAATTCCCTTCACTCCATTCTGCTGGGCACTGTATGTCCCCCCTTGCAGACCTTGATGGAGGCCTATTTTCTCTGCTGTAACATGGTCTCCTCTCTCCTTGTTTCTGGTGTGGCCCTCCTAACCCATCTCTCTTGTTCATAATCCTTGCAATTACTGTGTTACATAGGTTTACTTTTGAGTGTCCCAATGTGGGCTGGGCGAGTTTGGTACTAGGAGCCACCTATTAGGGAGTACATACGGCGCTTAATTTTCTGGGTTTGGGATACTTCACTTAATATAATTCTTTCTAATGACATCCATTTCCCAGCAAATTCCAGTAATTCATCATTTTTGATGGCTGAGTAGTACTCCATTGTATAGATGTACCACAGTTTCCTTATCCACTCGTCAACTGTTGGACATTTAGGTTGATTCCATGACTTTGCTATTGTAAACAGTGCTGCTATGAACATGGTCGAGCTTGTGCTATCGAGGCGAACCTCTGCTGCTTGGGGGGTTATTCCCAAAAGTGGGATAGCAGGGTCATATGGCATTTCAATCTTTAATTTCTTTAAGAATCTCCAGACGGCTCGCCAGAGTGGCTGTATGAGCCTGCATTCCCACCAACAATGTAGGAGAGTTCCCCTCTCCCCACATCCTCTCCAGCATTTGTCGTTGTTTGTACTGTGGATTTTTTCCATCCTGACCGGGGTGAGATGATATCTCAGGGAAGTTTTGATTTGCATTTCCCTGATGGCTAAGGAAGTGGAGCATTTTTTCAGATATTTGTTAGACATTTTAATTTCATCCCTGGTAAAGTTTCTTTGAAGTTCCAGGGCCCATTTTTTAATTGGGCCAGTGTTTTCCTTGGAGTTTAATTTTCTAAGTTCTTTGTGCACTCTGGACAGTAGAGCTCTGTCAGATATGTGGTTAGTGAAGATTTTCTCCCATTCTGTGGGTTGCCTTTGAGCTCGTGTGACAATCTCTTTATCTGAACAGAAGCTCTTTAATTTCACAAGATCCCAACTGTTGAGAGTTGGTAGCAGTGACTGTGCCATTGGATGTCTGTTTAGGAAGTGTTGGCCTAGCCCAATCAGCTCGAGGGAGTTCCCTATCCTTTCAACTATGGCTTTTAAAGTCTCTGGCCTGATATCAAGGTCCTTGATCCATTTGGAATTAAGTCTTGTACATGGTGACAAGTACGGGTCCAGCTTTAATCTTCTGCATGTGGAGATCCAGTTTTGCCAGCACCATTTGTTGAAGATGCTGTTCTTTTTCCATTGGATTCTTTGGGCCCCTTTGTCAAAGACCAAATGGCTGTAATTTTGTGGGCTTATATCTGGGTCTTCAATCCTTATCCATTGATCTGTGTGTCTATTTTGGAGCCAGTACCAGGCTGTCTTTATAACTATGGATTTGTAGTATAGACTTAGGTTTGGTATGGTAATACCTCCAGCTGTGTTTTTGTTACTCAGGATTGTTTTTGCTATCCTGGGTCTTTTGTGCCTCCATATGAACTTTGAGATTGTTTGGTCAACTTCTTTGAAGAATTGCTTTGGGATTTTGATTGGTATAGCATTGAATCTGTATATTGCCTTTGGTAGGATGGTCATTTTTACAATGTTGATTCTGCCAATCCAGGAACAAGGGAGGTCTTTCCACCTTCTGGTGTCTTCTGCAATTTCTTTCTTTAGGGTTTTAAAGTTTTCATTGTAAAGGTCTTTTACCTCCTTAGTTAGATTTATACCAAGGTATTTCATTTTTTTAGGGGTTATAGTAAATGGCATGGTTTCTCTCAAGGCTTTTTCACTTCTTTCATTCTGGGCATATAGGAAGGCCTCTGATTTTTGCACATTTATTTTGTATCCTGCCACCCTGCTGAACTTCTCAATTAGTTCCAGGAGCTTCCTGGTGGAGTTTTTGGGATCACTCAGGTATAAGATCATGTCATCTGCAAATAGAGATAGCTTGACTTCTTCCTTGCCAATTTGAATCCCTCTTATGTCCCTTTCTTGTCTTATGGCTTCGGCTAAGACTTCAAGTACAATATTGAATAGAAGTGGTGAGAGTGGACAGCCTTGTCTTGTTCCTGATCGAAGTGGGAATGCTTCCAATTGTTCCCCATTGAGCATAATCCTTGCTGTGGGCTTGTTGTATACAGCTTTTATTATATTGATAAAGGTTCCTTCCATTCCTACTGTCTCTAGCGTTTTGATCATAAAAGGCTGTTGGATCTTGTCAAAAGCTTTTTCTGCATCTATCGAGAGTATCATGTGGTCTTGGACTTTGGACTGGTTTACATGATGAATTACATTTATTGATTTGCGTATGTTGAACCAACCTTGTGTGCCGGGGATGAAGCCTACTTGGTCCCCATGAATGATCTTTTTAATATGTTTTTGAATCCGATTTGCTAAGACTTTGTTGAGAATCTTTGCATCTGTGTTCATCAGGGAGATCGGCCTATAGTTTTCTTTTTTAAGTGAATCTTTATTAGGTTTTGGGATTAAAACGATATTAGCTTCATAGAAGGAATTTGGTAGTGTTCCTTCTTTTGCTATTTGATGGAACAGTTTAAGGAGTATTGGTGTTATTAACTCCTTAAATGTCTTGTAGAACTCTGTGCTGAATCCATCTGGTCCAGGACATTTTTTGGTGGGAAGATTCGAGATTACTTCCTCAATTTCCTTATATGTTATAGGACTATTTAAGTAATTCACAACATCCTGATTCAATTTAGGTAAGTTGTGTTTACTTAGAAATTCATCCATCTTTTTTGTGTTGTCAAACTTCACAGAGTATAAGTTTTTGAAATATGATGTTATAATTCTCTGGATTTCTTGGGTATCCGTAGTGATAACTCCATGTTCATTTCTAATTTTGTTAATTTGGGTTTTCTCTCTCTTGCTTTTGGTTAGTTTAGCTAGGGGTGTATCAATCTTGTTGATTTTTTCAAAGAACCAGCTTTTTGATTGGTTGATTTTTTCTATCGTTTTCTTAGTCTCGATTTCAGATATTTCTCCCCTTATTTTGCTAATCTCTTCTCTTCTACTGCTTTTGGGATCAGATTGCTCTAGTTTCTCTAAAGCTTTAAGCTGCATTGTTAAGTTGTTTATTTCTGATGTTTCCATTTTTTTGACGTGGGCATTAAGAGCTATGAACTTACCTCTTAGAACAGCTTTCATTGTGTCCCAGAGATTTTGGTAAGTTGTATTTTCGTTATCATTCACTTTCAGGAAATCTTGAATTTCCTTTTTAATTTCTTCCTGAATCCAGTTCTCATTCAGCATCATAGTGTTAAGTTTCCAGGAGTTAGTGTATTTTCTCTTGTTTGATGTGTTGTGGATGTCCAGCTTTAGGCCGTGGTGGTCTGATAGGGCACAGGTTAGAATTTCAACTTTCTTGTACATGTGTAGATTCATTTTGTGGCCCAATATGTGATCTATTTTGGAGAAAGTTCCGTGTGCTGCTGAGAAAAATGTGTATTCTTTGGTGCGTGGGTGAAAAGTTCGATAGAGATCTGTGAGGTCCATTTCTTTCAGGGTTTGATTAAGTTCCAAAGTGTCTCTGTTAAGCTTTTGACCTGTTGATCTATCCCATGTAGAGAGGGCGGTGTTGAAGTCCCCAAGAATTATCGTTTGGGGGTTGATTTCTTGCTTTAGACGCTGTAGGGTTTTCTTAATGAATGTGGAGGGGCCCGTATTGGGTGCATATATGTTCAGTATTGTGAAATCTTCCTGGTGAATTGTACCTGTGACTAAAATGTAGTATCCATCCGTGTCTCTTATAATTTTTTTTGGTTTGAAATCCACTTTGTCTGATAGCATAATGGCTACCCCTGCCTGTTTTCTGCTTCCATTTGCTTGTAGAATTGTTGACCAGCCTTTTATTTTTAGAGCGTGCCTATCTTTTGTGGTGAGATGGGTTTCCTGCAGGCAACAGATTGATGGATTGTGATTTTTAATCCAAGTTTGTAATCTGTGTCTCTTGATCGGTGAATTAAGTCCATTAACATTTAGTGTTATAATGGAGAAACTATTGTTAATTCCAGACATTTATTATGTTTAGTAGCTTTTATAAGTATATTGCTTCGCTTTTAATGGTGTTATATTTGCCTTCTGTTCTGGATATGCCTGTTTTTTTCTTCACGCTTGAGTATCATTTCTAGCAGTTTTTGAAGGCCTGGTTTGGTGGCCATGTATCCCTTAAAGTTGTCTTTGTGCTGGAAAATTTTTCTTTCTCCCTCGATCATGACGGATAGTTTTGCAGGGTAAATCAGCCTGGGTTGACATTTTTGCTCATTCAATACTTGAAGTATGTCTCTCCAAGCTCTTCTTGCTTTTACTGTTTCGACTGAGAAGTCATTTGTTATTTTAATAGGTTTGCCTTTAAAAGTGACCTGTTTTTTCTCCCTTGAAGCTCTCAGCACCAGTTCTTTATCTTGAATGTGGAGTGTTTTAACTATTATTTGCCGCGGTGTGCTTCTAGTTTGGTCGTATCTGTTTGGGGTGCGGAATGCCTCTTGTATATGAATGGGTCTCTCTTTTTTTAGATGAGGAAAGTTTTCCTTGATGATCGTTTGAAAAATTTCCTCAGGGGTGGTATTTTGAGATTCTTGCTCCGGTATTCCATGAATACGCATGTTAGGCTTCTTCAGGGTGTCCCATATCTCTTGGATATTTCTCTCAAGTATCTTTTTGGCTTTAACAACCTCTTCCATTGAGCTGGTTAGTACTCCCACTTTATCTTCAAGGTCTGAAATTCTGTTTTCTGCTTCATTAGTTCTGTTGATAAGACTCTCTGTGGCGTTCTGGGTTGAAGATAACTTGTCTTTTAGCTCAGTTTTAAACTCTGCTTGAGTTTGTTTTAACTGTTCTATGCCACTTTTTGTTTCTTGCACTGTTTTTCTCAACTCCTCCAGATGTCTGTTGTGTTCCTCTTCAAAGCGATTGATTCGATTATGCAATTCCTCCCGGATTTCCTCTTTCATAGTATTGAACATGGTAATGATCATATTTTGAAAGTCGTTATCCTGGGTCAGGCTTTCTTGGCCTTTTTCCGTGGGTTTGTTCTTGTTGGAGTCTAACATTATGGGATTAATTTCTTCAGTGGGAGATTTGTTTACTTGAGTGTTGCTTCTCATGGATTTGCACTTTGACTTTGGCATTGTCATTTTAACTCTTAAGATCTCTCAATTTCACTAAACTGAATTATTTGGCCTGGGGTACTGGTGGGCGGGGCCTGAACGGGGACTTACCTAGGGAGCGGGGTGAGGCCCGGGTGGACCGCGTGCGTGTCCCGACTGGCGGAGCGGGTTGGGGTGAAAAGGGAGGATGGGCACGTCCGCGTGGAGCTATTTAACCCGAGGGCAGCTGGGGCGGGGCCGGGCGCAGGGGGAGGTCCTCCTCGTCCCTCGGCCCCCGCGCGGCTCCGGCTGGATGGCGGGAGTCGGAGCCGGGTCCCCGTGGGCTGACCTGGGGTCCTAGAGCGCGCGTTGAGGCCCGGCTGGATCTCGCCTAAGCGTCCCGACCGGCGGAGCGGGGGTGGGGCGAAAGAGGGAGGTGTTTTTCATTTCAAAGCATGTTAGTGTTTTCATTTTTTTTTTGTCTAAACATGTATAAAAATTTATATATAGATACTGAGCCTTCTTCAAACTGTATTCTGTATTCGCTACTAAATCATGAATTATGTTGGGAATAACAAGTACTGATTTTGCACATTTGGTTCTTTTGTTTCTTCTGTTCACACTGACCTATCGCAGACTTACTTGGAAATTATGAGACTTTTCCTCCTAAAGTTTATTATCATTGTAGGTGATGAATCTGTTATTTTTAAATATATGATCCTTTTATTGTCCAAAGATGATTAAATTCATCATGCTGTTTCTTGTTTTCTAGCTCCTTGGTTAAATATCACTTCACTCATTCACTTATGTTGAGTGCCTACTGTGCGTCAAGTCCATTTGTGTTCTATGTCTATGACAAGTAGTTTGTTAACCTGGGGCTTGAAGCTGAGCAAGGGGAAGGATGGGGATGGTGGCAGCTACATTTATGGTGAGTTTCTGATGGTGTTAAGGGGCGATGCCTACCATTAACTGCCAGGTTGTAGGGCTGAGTGGAAGGTGGTTCAGAGCTGCTTTCTGAATTGCAGATTTAATTGAAAGATCAGGACAGGAAGAAGGCTCTGGCTCACTTGCTGCTTTGTGGTCTAGAGAACTTGTTACCTTTCGGTTTCTTCCTGGGGACAGAAACAGCGTTTCTATTTTTCAAACAGCAACGCCTGCTGGATGCTTCCTAAGGGGAATTGCCTGACCCGGACATGTAGGAGGTTATTTCAGGACTGGCGTTCCCAGGAAAATGCATTATCACCTGATGGTTCTCTTGAGCTTTCTTCAACTCTGCACGGCCTTCTGATGTGTTTTGCAGGAGCTGGGGCCGAGGAATGGTCTGAGTTACATGGAATTGCTTCAGACAGCCCTCCAAGAGACCGCAGAATGAGAAGCAAATAGTCTTTTCCATATCGTACTGGATTTTTACCAAGTGGCACAGCTGAAGGGAACCAAGCATTCCAGGAGACACTTAACAAATAACTGTTCTGGATGAGAAGGCTTCTGACAAGATATGTCCCGGGCCTAATTGTAAAACAAGTTGCTATTTCAGGTGTAAGATATTATGAAAAGAGAGCATTGTTTCATCAGTTACATTAAAAACCTTGAGGGCTAGTGTGCTAGAACTTACCACGTCAGGCCCTCTGTTTCTCCTGCACTGCTAACATGAGTAGCACAGCATTTTTTATTTGTTTGTCTGCATGTATATCTGTGTGTGGGTATGAAGGTGGATGTAGAATGTACAAGAAGTCACTGTGTGTGCCTGGGGAGGCCCAAGGATGACTTCAGAAATCACCTTAGATTGTTCTACCTCCTTATTGCTTTACTCTGGGTTTCCCAGGCTCTGCCTTCCAGCGCTGGAAGTGCAGGCTACTGCTATTTCCTCTTGGTGTTTTCTCTTGACATCTAAATTCAGGTCCCTTTGATTGCAAGGGAAGGGCTTAACATCTGAGCCATGTCTCCAGCACAACTTTTGTTTGCATTTGAAGTACACAGTTAAGAGATTAGGATGTTCCCTTAATTCTTTCTGTGGACATTCCTGTTTAACATGGAAGGCACCAGAGGGAATTTTCAGTGTATCCCTAAACTGTTCCTTATTGACTGAATATACACAGGCACCTGGGGGTAGGAAGGAGGTTCAGCAGAAGGATGGCCTTCTATTCAAGTATCTGTATTGCCACATACGGCACATGGGTCAGGGGGTGGGCACACTGATGTGTGCAATGAACTGGAAATATCGATAGCATTTCTCAAAAACAGCACTATGTTCAGATCCAGCAATTTGACCCCTGACTATTTCACTGAAGTCAATTTGTCAGTAGAACAACCACATTCCTGAGTTACTTACAGTACCACTCACAATCACCGAGCTATGCAATTGGGAGATGAATGAAGAAAGAGAATTACACGTACTGAGGAATGCTATTCAACTTTGTAAAGGAAAAGATGGAATCCTGTCATTTGTGGCAACATAGAGTAACCCAGAGAGTCAGTGAGATAAGCCAGACACAGGGGAACAAATGACTCATAATGTTATTTATATTTGGTGTTACTTTGGATCCAAAATGTCCTCCAAAGCTTCATATATTGACGGCTTGATCCCTGATTGTGTTTTATTGGAAGGTGGTTAAAGCTCTGGGAGATAGAGCCTAGATAGAAGTAGTTGTTCACAAGTCACAGGAGAGGGGAAACTTGTCTTTGAAGTGTGTATTTTGGCCCAGCCTCTGGCTCCTCCTCCCTCCCCTTCTCTCTCCCCCTTCTTTCCCCTCTCCTTTGGGTACCTTGAGGTAAGAAGCCACACAGTTTTCCACACACTTCCTGCTTCACCACAGGTCCAAGAATAATGGAAGCAACTGACCATGGACTGAGACCTCTGGAACAGTGTGCTAAAATTTCTCCTTCTTGATTGATTTCTGGCACTGCATTATAACAGCAGAAAGCTGGTTTTGCATCTGAATTCATCCTACAGTTAGGAAATAATCCCATAACAGGTGGAGGTGTTTTTAATTACAAGTACAACTCCTTTAGCTGATATAGAGCAACACAGGTTTACATTTCTTCCTGTCAGTTTGGAAAATTTAGAATATCCAAGAAATATTTGTATTTTTCCCTAAGATGTCCAATCTGAGACATAAACATATTATAGTTTCATACTCTCCTTTCAATTTTCATGTTACTTGTACTGCTGTTTTCATTGTTAATATTTGTCATTTATGTCTCTCCTGCCCTTCCTTCTTGCCCTCCCTTTCTCTCTCTTTTTCTCTCCTCTCCTACTATCCCAATTAATGATTTTTTAAAAAAATAATTTCAAATACATAGCTTTGATTCCATGGTTATTTATATTTTTGTGTCATTGATTTCCACTCTCATCTCATTTCCTTAACCGAATTCTAAATTAATGAATTAATTTATTTCCAGTAACTAAAAATGGAAACTTATATTGTGATTGTGACTCCTTCAATTTCCTAACTATATTTGCCAAGTTACACAATTTCTTCTAAACTATGCTCCAGTAACTTCTGTAAACTTTATTATATTTTGGATGTTCTTCTCATAAAATACCTAATTTTGTTTAAAAGTTGGTGTCTTTATCGTCTTTGATTCATGAACTCCTCAGACTTGAGTTGTTTCCTTTCCACAAAGACTTGGGGGATTTTTCTAGGCATCTTTCTGTTTTGTCTTTTAAATCAGAAAACATACTTTAAATAATTTCAATATGTTGAAATCTATTGGATCCTGTCATGTGATTCACAATTTTAGTGCTTATTACATGTAAGCTTGAAAAAAATGTGAACTCAATCTCAAATCTCAAATTAAATAAATAAATAAATAAATAGGGATTTCCTATGGCTTTTTGCATATCTTCCATATCCCAACCTAATTTTGGGCGGTTTGTCTATGCAAGTCACTTTTCTCATTGCTGTGCCCAAACATTTGACAAGAATAAATTTGTAAGTTCTGAGGTGGGGGAGGAGCAGTGAGTGGGTTCAGCTGCAGAGACACAAAATGGGGGGGAATTTTTACTTTGTGGCAGATCAGGAAGACAGAGAGGGCTTCTCCATTGCGGACCCACTTTCTCCAGCTAGAAGCTGTGACGCCTCTACATCTTCCCAAACAGTGCCACCCCCTGGGTAGAGTGTTCCCAGGTGTGAGCCTGCAGGGGAACTTCACACTCAGACCCTAGCACCCTTCCAAAGGTGCCATGACCTTCCCAAATACTAATAGCAGTTAAGAACTCAAACACAAGAGCCTGAGAGGGACAGTTCACCTTTGTTGCAGTCAGCCTGCATGGTTGCTGATAAATGACCATCAAATGACAAGGGATTTATTTTCTCACTGATAATCCAGTTACAGTCTTGTGATCCAGCTTGATGGGAGAGCATTCACCAACACTTGGGCCAAGGGAACTGGCCACACCATCACCACATAACGGCTGAGAGATGGACAATCCTTACTTGCCAGACCAGCATGTCTGGCCAAGTGAACAGAAGGATGCCGACTCTCTCAACCAGCTCTCCATGATTTATTCCAGGGCCACCTTCCCCATCAGCTAGACAATTTCCTTCAGGTTTGCTCTGGGCTAAACTCAGCCACTAATTTTCCACAAATGTGCCCAAAGCTCAAACCCTCAACAGTCAAGTTGACATCTGTGCTTAACTATGACAACCTTCAAGCCATGACATCAACCATCCTCATTGCAGAAAATTTCATCATTGTAGATGCAGCATCACTATCCATTCATCCCTTCCTCGACTCTTGGAAACTACTAATTTATCCATTCCCCACTATAGTTGGCCACACATTTACTTTCCCAATTAGTTCCTTGTGAGTTCTTTCCCCTGCATTCTATGTACATATCTACTGCCTTCTTCCTCCAAGATATTGTCTTCCATCCTCAAAAATCTCATTCTAATTTCATAACCAATAAGACCATGTGTATAAATACACACATGTATACACACATATGCTCCACATATGACAAAAAAATTGAACTATTTGTCTTTTCTAGCTCTGGTTATCTTGACATAATGATATTCATTGAATCGGTTTTCTTATAAATGTTATGATTTCGTATTTCTTTATGGCTAAATAAAATGTTTTAGCTCATCTTTCACCCATGGGGTGTCTCGTACATCTCTTTCTAATTGCCTTGATTAGAAATTACAAATGAATGCTAAACATAAGTGGTGAGATTCACATAGCATTGTAATTTCCTGCTTGGTGGGAAGGGGTTGTTGAATCTCTCACTTTTAAGTATAATAGTATTTGAGGAATTTTCATAAAGCACTTTATGAGAAAATTCCTTCATATTCTTGTTTATTTTTTGTGTTTTTTTATCATGAAAGACTATTGAATTTATACCAACGTCTGGAGTTGAGAGAACTGGTTACAACATACCCACAGGAATTACTGAGAGACAGGCAAACCTCAGTGTATGTGAAATATGCTAATCTACTGAACCAGCTCCCTCATCTTACTCACCGGTCCAGGGCATGGCCCCTCACTATGGACGGGTCTTTCCTCATCAATGAGACAGTTTCCCACGGGCCAGCTTAGGGCTTGCTTTAACTGCTAATTCTTCACAAATGTGCCCAGAGCACACCCTTCAATTGTCAAATTCAAACCTATATCTATCTAGCACAACTCATATGATAGAATAGTTTTTGTCTTTCAACTCATTAATATATGACATTTTAAAAAATATCTAATTTATTAATTTACTCTGTGTGTGTGTGTGTGTGTGTGTGTGTGTGTGTGTGTTGTCTGTCAGAGAGCACTGTGTCTCCCTGTGGAGGACCAAGAGTAATTTCTGGAATCATCCTTTTTTCTTCTACTTCCTTGCTTCACTCTTAGATTTCCCAGGCTCTGCCCACCAGAGCCCGAAGTGCAGGCCACCGTTTCTGCCTGGCGTTTTTACATGAGACCTGGGATCCAAACTCAGAACCTTCTGCTTGTGAGGCAGAGTCTCAACCCCTGAACCATCTCTCCGGCCCAATATATGACATCTTATATAGATTGATTTCATCTGCCAAACCCACCTTTCATTTATGGGATAAAATTTGTTTGTATAGTAAGTCATCTAGTTAGGCTCAGTTAGCATTTTTTGCATAAAATCACTTCTAAATTTTTTCAGGTGTATGGGTAGTTTGGTTATGGTATGTTGGCTGGTTTTCATGTTAGGAAAATACTGGCCTTGTCAAATTAGATAGGAAGTACTTCTTCCTTTTCAGTGTTGTGAAAGAGTTTGAAAAGGATGACACTAACTCATTCTTAAGTTGCAGGTAAAGTGAACCTGGGCTACTGATGCAATCACTTAATTGAGTCTTTTCACTGAAAGACAGCATGTACACAGTAATATTTTGAAGACTGCATTTGTTAACACATTGCCATTTGCATGTCCTGGTCTGTTTATATTGGGCTAATTTTTCTCTTGGTAATGTGTCACATTTATTGTTTATTTCCGTCTTCAACCATTTTTATTGGATACTGTTACACTCAGATTCAAGTAACTTAAAGGGAGAAAGGGAGATTTATTTAGCTTATGATTCCAGGGAGGTCACATAGCCTATCATGGCAGTAAAGGCATGGCTCTGCTCTCAGCAACCATCAGAGAGTCATAGAGAACATGCAGCAGAGAGCAAGAACAGACCGCTGGGGGAAGCATGGCTGGGCTACCCAACTTCAAGGCTCTCCCTTATGGCATGCCTTCCATCGTCGAGGCTCTACCTCTTAAAATTGCTACCACCTTCCCAAATATTAGCATGAGCTAAAGATGCGGGGGAACGACTCACATTCAAACTCTGATGAATACTAAGTACTTTGAACCTTGTCTTCTTGAGTTTTGGATTAGGTGTTTACCTTCCAAAGTTGTTGAATTTGTTATGATAGTTAAGTTTCTTGAAGACAAGCTTGTCTTTTTTGAGAATTCTGTATGAGTCTTGCTTACACCTTCCTAGTGTGGTCCTTCTGTGCTGTAGGCTATCCTGATTGCTTAGTCATGAGATTTCTGGATTCTCTACTTCCTAGGGAGGGTACTCTATTAGGTCCAATAAGAATACAATTGTTTCCCTGTCTTACGTCAGCTCTCACGGCTCTTTAACCAGACAGATGAAATTGTGTCTTTTGCCCATTATGGTTAAAATTCAGCTGGAGACTCACAAATCTCTAGCATTTTTCTCTACTTAATTCCTTTCTAGTTTCCTGGCACACATTGCAGTGGCCTTACATTCTTCCTTCTTCTGATATGCTCCTTCTACTGGGGATCTCTGGAAAGTGTCACCAGAAAAAAATTCAAGGTTATCTCAGAACTTTCTATATTTGTTTCCTTATTTTAGCCTAGTAGGTATTTCATTACCTTGTTCATTTGTTGAACTTATTCAAACATTAAAACTGTACCTCTTTCTTCATTTATACATGTTATTAATTACCTGAAGTTTACACCACCTCTCTCTCAAAACAACGCTAAGATAGCATCATGAGCATCACTAATCGCCATGTGGTTGTGATATGCTCACACTTAACACCAGATGCTCTGTCACCAAGGGACATGTATCACTCTTGCTAAGTTTTGACTTAATAACCCTCTAGACAGAATCAGTTGTCCAATTCACACAACTACAAGGCAGTGCAATCCTCCCACATACCCTGAAAAGAAAGAATGGAGTGAGCAGCATGATGGATTGGGACAGATTAGATAAAATAAATAATATCTGTGTATGCTTGGTAGTGTCTAGATTACAATGTGAAAAGAACAGGGAGTTTTAAATTATGTGGATCTCAGTTTGGATGTCAGTTTTCCTCCTTTCTATGTATGTGATTCAAAGACAGTCATTACCATCATTCAACTTCTTTCTCTCAATAGCTATGCTTAAGGATGGTCATGTTTGTGGCATAGTGTCTATGAGAATTGAATGAGTTAAGTCGCATGGAATGCAGTCAGCAGAGTCAGCACACTTGCTAAATAAATGCTGGCTGCTGCCGTTATCTCAGTCAGCTTGTCCATAGCATGAAAGTTCATCATTGTCACTTATAGTACATGTACATTTGTCTGGAACATCACGAATCTTCCCAAGGCTTGAAGTCTGCAACTGTTTTCACAGTAAATAGGGAATCAGAGTGAGCTTCTATAACTATGGGCATGATATAGGACGGGCTAAAATATTCAATTTCTTTGCTCAAGTGTTTCTTTTTTGCATGTTTTATTAGTATATATTAATTATCCACAGTACTGGATTTCATTATGCCATTTTCATATATGTATACTTTTATCATTTTTGCCTTTCTCTTCGGTTACCTTCTCTTCTTCCTTTCCCATGCTTGTGATTCCATTTCTCTTCCCTACGAGCCCCCCTGAGTTTGTTTGAACATAAAATGTTACCCATGGTTTCATGTGTTTGAACACTTGGTGATGCTGTTTAGGAAGGCTATGGAACTTCTAGAAGGTGGAGCCTTACTGGAGGAAGTAAATCACAAAGTTGGGCCTTGAGGTTTGACAACCCAGCCCCACTTCTTCTCTCTTCATTCTGTCTACTTGCTGAGTAGGGTTTTAGTGTAGCAGCAGCCTCCTGCTCCTGTGGTCATGCCTGGTCTGCCAGTTGGCACATGTTCCCACTGCGATGGACTCCATCTCCACTGAAATCGTAAGTCAGATGATAATACCTTTCTCCCTTAAGTTGCTTGGGTGAGACTATTTCATCATAGCAACAGAGTACCTGGAGCAACCCCCTTCTGCTTCCATGTCTCTGTATAGCTGTGTGTGACCCAGTGAATATACCATCAGGATGGTTTGCAGGATCGTAGGTTACTGGAACATGGTTACTTCACCAGTGACCTCACTATCTTCTTCTCTCCTACCAGTGACTACACTATCTTCTTCTCTCTCCTTACCAGCATCTTCACTATACTCTCTTATTTTTTAATCTTATTGATTAACGTCAACCTCAGTTTACTGTATTGTTAGCTAAGAGGGGAAGGAAAAAATATATACAAGGAATAAATTGTGTTGCTCATGTTATCCTTGTTTTACCAGATGGCTTCTCACTCCCCATCTCCCTCTTCCTTCTGTCAATCTGGTCACTTTAACTATGTTTAAATTCATGAAAATTTCCACCTTATCAGACCAACATGTCTGGCCAAGTACACCAAAGAATGCCAACTTCTTTAATCAGCTCCCTCATCTTATTCACCTGCCCAGGAATTAGTCCCACCCCATCAACTGGACATTCTCCTTCAAGCTTTCTTGGGACCAAACTCAACCAATGATACTCCACAAATGTGCCTAGAATGTGCTGACTATCAAGTTGATACCTTTACTTTCAGAAACAGCAGAAGCAAGAGTAAGAGAGGGTTTCCTCTATTGTGCACTCATCTTCTTTCCAATTAGTATTTCCTAGGACTCCCTGCTGACATGACTTAAAAAAATTCTCCTCCTCAAGTGCTAGCCATTACCAGCTGTACAGATAAGTATCAGTAGTTCGCTCTGATGCTTCTGATGCAACACACACACACACACACACACACACACACACACACACACACATCCCTATAGGAGAGATTAAGAACAACTGGTACCTCATCCGAGGACCTTTGTTGCACTCACAGTAGTATTATTAAAATTCACAACACTTCCCTTCAAATCAAGAATCAAAATTCTGCCCAAACTTAAGTTTTGAAAAATCTTTCATAAAGATAAATTGTTACTGGACAACAAAGTCAGATTTGTGCCTCTGGTTCACCCATTCACCTTTATTAAATTAATAAGAGAGCTGGAGAGATGAATCAGGGGTTAATACTCTGCCTCACAAGCAAAAGAACTTGAATTCACGTCCCAAGTGCCGTGTAAAAATGTTAAGGGGAAATGGTGGTCGCCTGCACTTTTGACCATGGTGAGTGTAGCTTGACAAATCCCAGAGTATGAAGTCACCCTTGGGCCCCCACAGGAACACACGGTGCTCTCCGATAGATGAAACAAAGAAAAATACATACCCACAAAAATTAATAAGAATTCAAATGAATGATGAAAATCTGAAAAAGGTAACTTAAGTGATATGGCCATATTGGGAAGAATCCAGTTGTTTCTACTTCAAAAGTCAGAGCAAGAGGTTATAGGTTAAATGGCATAGGAAAGCAGGAGACATACATGACTAAATAAATAGTTCTGCTCCAGGTGTGGTTCTACCCACTATCCTATAAAACAATTTGGACAGTTGCTAAAGATATATTAAATCAATTTCCCCTTTGGCTGGTAGGACTTCTCTCTGCTACCAAGTGAAATTCCTAGGAGAATTTCAGACCAAAGAGTCTATTCTTTTCACAGTCCAACAGCCAGGTGTCATTCCCCTACTTGCTGTTTTACTTCCCATTACAAAAGTGGTCCATTTAAACAAATACATGAATGATTTTAGTGTAGGCAAATTCTCTTACCTTTTCATTTTTCTCCCTTGACAGACAGTTGTTAATTTGAGCCTAGTTTGATTTCCAGTTGATAAATGTGTGTGGACAGAAATACGTTTCTTTTGCATCTTTGGTAATTGTTATTTCCTTGTATGGCGTACAAACAAATGTGAAATATCCCAAGAGCTCTCCAGGAGTCAGTGGACAAATGCTGCTCCTACACGTGCACCCATTTCTGCCATCTGCAGTGAGGCCCACAGGTTCATGGTCACCGTTCTTCACAGATAGGTACTGCCTAATGCAAACCAAACCAAACCAAACCACCTTCAGGACAAATAGTTGATGCTGGCTCATATACAGTCATTCCATCATGAGTTTACAGCATCTAAGCTTGCACAGAAGTGACTTACATTTATTGGGTACCTGCCATATGCCAAACATATGAAGTCATCTGTTTAACTATCACAAACAAACAGGTACTAATATTATTTACATTTTATTGATGAAAAAATGATGGCTTTGGAGATTGAAGTTCATACAGCTAATAAATGGTAGCCTTACTCTAGGTAATTTAGTCTCCCCCTTCTTATTCCTTCCCAAATGTTAAGTAAGGATGTTTTCTGTGCCAGATACTCTGTTGGGAATTAGATAATGATGAGCAAGTGTCTAGAAAGACAGCTCAGCAGGTAAAAGCGCTTGCCACCAAGACTGATAGCCAGAATTTGATCCCACAAACATGTACAATGATGGAGGAGCAGAGGCAGACTCCTGAAAGTTCTTCTGAGTTCTAGAGATATGCTGTGTCATGAACTTGGAAATGTTCTGTTTATGTGGTATGGTTTACAAAGACATTAAATATGAAAGATTGAGGAAGTCATTGATTTCTCTTCTGGGGTTTCAGAGAGCTGCTGGGGTCAAGCAGTATGTATAAGTGTCAGAGTCCATGAGAGAAAGTCCTGGGAAGTCATTGTGTTATGAAGAGTTGAGGCCTGTGTTGTAATTGAGAGGTGAAGATGTTAAAAATTCCAGAACCATCATGGGACATCTGCCAAAGAGGACTATCTACTACAAGAAGAGCTGATTCAAGAGAGTTGTGTGCTGCAGTCTTAGAAACCCTAAAGTTCTTTAGAAGAAGCATCAGCTCAAGAGAGGTGTGCTGTAGGCACAGAAACCCTAAAGGTCTTTAGAACCGAGATAATTCCAACAGGAGACTCATCAGAAATTCAGGATTTGGAATCTTCCCTACTGTGTTTTGATCTCGTCATGGTCTGATCCTTCCTGTATCTATTGCCATTCCTCACATTTGAAATGGGAATACTTACTCTTTGATATGGTGTGTTGGTGTTAAGTAACTTGTTCTTTGATTTTGAAAGAGATCACAATTAAGAGCTTTCCTTGTACCTCAAGAGGCTTTGGACTTTGTTCTTTTAAACTATGTTGAGACTGTTACAGTGCATGAGGATTTTAAAGTTGAATTGAATACAAAGTGCATCATGAGTTGGTCATGAGCTTATAGGAGAGACAAAGGTCAGAATGTTATGGGTTGAATGTGAGCTGACCCCCACCACAGGCTCTTGGGATTGAATCCTTACATGACATTAAAGCTCATGCAATCTTTAAGAGGTAGAATCTTGATGGAGGAGGACAAGCCACAGGGACCAGTCTTGAGGTTTGGAGGAGGGTCTCTGATTGCTCTCAGTTTGCTTTTATTTTGTACTTCACTACATTTTTTATTTTAAGGATACCTGGCAACATGGCAATATAGATATTAGAGGTATGTAATATTTATTGAATTGTTTGAAATATAAAATGATAATGAAAATTTTAAAAATTCTACCACATAGACATATACCCTGAGAGGGATACATACATATACAGAAACTAGAACCCTTTTGTAATCAGCCATTGCATTGGGTCAAACTGTAATTCTAAATTTCATTTTGAAGAATTTCTTTTAGTTTGCTGTTGTTCTCTGCTTTACTGATGATAACGGTGACAAATGCTGTCAGCATTCTCCTGTGGCGACCTTCTGCTTCTACCTTTATCATGCCTTCTGCTATTTGATTCCATGTACAAATGGATTACATTCTCTTTGAAATGTAAAGTCGAATAAGTAGCTCTTTCACTCTTAAGTTAGTGGTGTCAAAATATCATCTCATATCAAAATTAGAGTGACTGTAACCCACACATGTACACACATGCACATATATATATACTTTAAGATGCTATAATTTGGGTAAAACTTAACAGTGCCCCCCAAAGCTTCCTGAGTTTAACACATAGTTTCAAACATGGCAGCGGGAATGTGAAGAGTAACAAGTAGAGGTTAGGTCACTGGGAGCACTATCCTGTGACGGCTGTGCTAGAATAGTTCTCCTGGGAACCTTTTTAGTCTTCAGTTCCACTCTGACTTCCTAAAAGCAACAGTGACCTGAACCTGCCCCCTGCTTCTTCCTCTAAACCAGCCTTCTGCTACGGGATTCCCATTATAATGGACTAAATCTTGCCTCTGGAACTGTAATCCAAGCATCCTTTTCTTTAGGCCTTTTTTTATATTATTATTAGTGTTTCATACTTGAATATAGTGAATCTGAAATATTTTCACAGCATAATCCCCAATCCTTTCTCTCTCTTCTCTCTATTATACCCATTCTCCTTCCTACAATTCTCCTTCCTGTTTTGTCTTTTTGTATAAGTGGCCTGCTGGATTATATCTGGGTTGTCTTTGATGGTATGTGCCTGAGGACTTGCTGGAGCACGGATCATACAGTAGTGGGTATATCATTGAGGAGAGCATCCCATCAACACAGACCCTTATCATTTTCCCAGGGCTCCTTGAGATTTTTTTCCCCTTCCATAGAGATGTTGACAATTCTCTTTCTCCATTAAGTTTTGCATGAGCGTTGTCTTGCAGCAGCAAGGAAGAATACTGAGACAGTCACTGACAAATGCTACTTCCTTTCTCCATACTGTTGTCTCATTGTGACTTCTTTCTTTAGATCTGTACTGTCTTCAGTTGCAGTGATCAGATCACATTGACTTTGTGCCTTATTTCATGTATGTTGTGTAACTTGTGCATCTCATAACTCCTTAGCTTAATGATGTCTCGACAGCTATCAAACCACAGTCATACTCCAATTATTGTCACATTCAGGGAGAAAATTTGATTCATGGAGTTCGGGAGCCATGTGAAAACATGTGTTCGGGAGTCATGTGAAAACAGAGCGTGCATAGAGAATTAAAGCAGAGTTTATTAGAGGAGAGAAAGAATGGAACTAACTCATGGAAGTGAATCTGTGAGGGGCAAGAGAGCCCTGGAGAACTCATGGATTCCAGATATGGATTCCATCGGGGCAAGGGGAAGACAGTAAAAGGAACTCACTAGACTCTAGTCATGGAGTCCCATGAGGGGTAAGGCAGCTAAAGATGGCTGCCAGATTCAGGGTTATTTATAGTGTCAGGAAGGCCCAGGAAAAGAGGCTTTTCCTCAAATGGTTAGCTCCAGTTTCTACAAACCTGAATGGAGCTTTTAGTCCTCTGCATCTCATTGGTCTGTTCATACTGAGGCCAAACCCAGTTGATCTAGTGCCCAACCTTATCTACAAAGGAGAACTAACCTCCAGATCTTTTCCCTAACCCAGGGTTGGGGGAAGTTGGTGATCTTATCTCTGGAGGATTAAAATAGGACGTGATCTTTCAGGGTAATCCCAGTCCTGGGGATGACCTTCAGGGATTTTCAGAGACCCTACAACTGCCTAACCAACTCTCAAAGTAGGTCCCAATTTTACTGGGAGTCCACCCCACATCTGAAAGAAAAACTCATGAAAACTTCCATTTTTTAAAGAATCTAGGACTGTTCTTATAATGACGGCTTTGGAAAAGTTTGTAATATTTTAAAGGCATGGAGAATCTGAATGTGGACTTTCCATATTGTTGACTTCAGGAACAGTGCCATTTGCACAGAAATTGTGCTGACTTGGAAAGTGAATATTTTAGTCTTTGGCTTTTTAGTGAAAGAGTAAGCTAGAAACGTTTGTCTGGCTTCCTTCATACCTAACTCCCAAGGATGATTTGCAAATTAATGAGATAATGTCTGAGAAGCATTCCAAGCTCTTAAGTGAAAGGAACTAGATAAATGCTAGGCATCATCATTATTCTCACCATATTCTTCTTAAGTTTTGCAGAGCAGAGAAAGCGTAAACACCACCCTTTCCTTCCAGAACATTCTTAATCTTTGGCAAGAACTTTGTTTTCTAAAGAGATTGGGAGTTCGTTGTCTCCTCTGGCCATACTTTACCTTTTATGTTAATAGAAATAAAAGTGCAAAATTTTAAGTAAGCTACCTGTCGTAACATGAAATGTGAATTATTCCTCCACAGGCTCGTGTGCTTGAATCTCAGTTGTTTGGGACGATTATGGTTGTGCACTTTTAGAGCATCCACGCTCGGATGGTCTCTGAAGGTTTTGGAAGGTTTGCCCCCACTGCTGGGATTACCCTGAAGGAACACACTCTTTGCCGCCTTCTCCCAACCCTCTGTGAAAGGTTACGGAGATTAGTTCTCCATGAGGTGGGCACAAGATCAACTGGGTTGGGCCCCAATAGAACCTAAACAATGAGGAAAGCCATCTTACACCCCCCCACACACTTGACTAGGTATATAAATATGCCTTACCCTGGCGGCCATCTTTGGTGCCTGCCCTCATCGCACTCCATGTCTGCAGTTCATGAGAACTTTTCTAGCTCTTTGCCCTCCATGGATTCTATGCCTGAAGTCATGAGATCTCCAGGGCACCCTTTTCCCTCATGGTACTCCACTTCCGGAGTCCACGAGTTTTGTTCTTTCTCTCCTCTGATAAACTCTGCTTTCTACATGTGTTCTGGTTTCAATCTTCATTCCGAACACAAAAACCTGGATACATACAGACTCCTGGAGAGTGACCCTGCAACATTCAGCGAGCAGAGTTGGGAGATCAACTAGGTAATCATGGCACCTTTCAGAGGTGGAGTGTTGCTGGAGGAAGGCAGTTTCAAGGTGTGGTGGGTCTTGAGGTTGGTCATCCCTGTCTTGCTTCAGTTAGTTAATCAGCTCTGGCAGTTTGCAGCTCTCAGCCTCTGTGATGGACACGACTTAGGCCACTTCCAGCTTCTGTCAGGCAGCCATGCCTTTTCTGCCATAGTGGATCATATCTCTCCTCTAGAACCATAAGCTGAAAAAATTGCCTTTTCTTTTTTAAGTTGTAGATGAGTACTGTCTCGTCTTGAAGTTTCTGAATGTAAGCCCATATCTCTAGCTACCTCCTTACACTCCACCACTCATATTGTCCTATGGTAGAAAGTACAAAGTGGCTTACTCCGTATCCCTAATTCCATTGTAAGAAAGTGTTGAAAAGAAATGGTTCTAACTACAACTGTTGTGAGGTATTTGTGTAACAAACACCTGCATTCCACATTATGGATACAGCTATTCTTGAGGGATTCTTCAGTTCCCTTAATACTTTATGCTCTAGAGGGACCTGAGTTCAGATCCTGAATCCCATGTAAAAGTGCCAAACAGAAATGATAGGGCCCTGAACTTCTAGCCTTGGAAGGTAGAGCCTAGAAAATCCAAGAGTAAAGCCGAAAGGAAATAGAACCAATCCAGGATGATTCCTGTAGTTACCCTTCAGCCTCCGTAGGCACACACAGTGCCCTCTAATGCACAAGCGCACACATACTTACTACACACACCACACACCCCCACACCCCCCACACACACATACACACACACACACACACACACACACACACACACACACACACTAATTTTTTTAAAAAATCAACTCTGTGCTCAAGAAGTCCCATGGAACAATTATATGCAGGTTCACATTGTGCAGTGGTGATAGACCTCCACAGCCCAGTCCCCCCAGGGAATGTGATCAGTTCCTGTGTGGGACATATAGTATATAATCCTAGGGGCTCTGCAAAGCAAGCAAAAGGGCTTTGCCCAGAGTCTATCCTTCTGACTTCTGCCTCACACTAGCAGTGAGATCTCGACCAAATCATGAGCCTCCAGACAGCACAGCTGCCACGTTAGTTGGGACTGAGGAGAAAGATAGTCTGGAGGGAAAGGATGGCAACCTTTTAATCTGAGGTTTCCTCCCCACAGTGCACCTGGGACACTGGGTGCCCAGTGAGTGAAGTCAGCTCCCTGTCCCAGTGTTCTTCCTCTTGTCAGAGGTGAACATGCAGGACTCAAAGCAGGACAGTCATTCTGCACACACAGGACTCACCTCAAACAAGAACTTGGCAGCTCATGATGGTGAAGTTATTTCTCAAGATCCTGAGTCTAATCTGTAGCCAAAAGTCCACAGGTGCTGCGCACCAAGATGTGTACCGAAAGTGCTTGAATATAACCAACACAGTGCTCACACAGAAGTCTGATCTCTTCTAAGCCTCTTAGTATACCAAATGCAACAAAGCTGGAGATTTAAATGTTACTGTATGGGCTGGCAAAATAGCACAGTGGGTAACTCACCTACTTCAAAACTTGGCAACTTCCGTTTGATTCCCAGAAACCCATGTGGTAGAAGGAGGGAACTAACTTCTGAGAGGTATACTATGACTTCCACCCATGCACCATGATGGCATGTTCTCTCTCTGTCTCTCTCTGTCTCTCTCTCTCTCCTCTCTTTCTCTTTCTCTCTCTCATTATCTATTCTCTAAGATTAAAAATGTAAAAGAATCTTTAAAGAAACTATGTAAAAGATTAATTCACATTTAGCTTCTATGCAATTTCTCTACCCAGTATTTTCTATGATTTCTATCTCTGTATTTTGAATGAGAGGAAAGTTCCTCATTATTTGGCTAAATCACATGGAAAGGTTTCCATAAAAGCAAGCATGTCAGCAGGTCTCAGAGAATGAATAAAAATTCATCATTATTAATGAGTATTTGAACCATTTCTTATTGATGATGATCCTAACCCCAAGTTGCAATGTGCCTTTATTTCTTATGTAACAATACTTTTAAATATGCATGACAAAACATATATTCATAATTTCTGCTAGATGCAGATAATTTGCAGAATATCTATATGTCATTTATAACTTGATGAATACTCATAACCTGGGCCATAAGCTCAAAATATTTTTCTGAATCTTTATGATTGAAAAAGACTATTTCTCATGAAGTTTCTAAACTTTACAGTGCAGTGCTGGCACATGAGATGTTCATGATAGCTCTGAATAGGATAAAAAGAACAGAGTAATCCCTCAGCACTTCATGGGCTGATTTCAGCACACAGTCTAAACCCCTAGAGACATCGAAATACAGATACTCAAGTTCTATGTAGGAAATAGAGTGTAATTTGCATGTAACTGACAGTATCTTCCCACATACTTAATACAATAAAAGTGCTGTGTTAAAAGATATATTTCTGTCCCTTTTTTTCACCCCACCCCGCTCCGCCGGTCGGGACGTGTACGCGAGATCCAGCCGGGCCTCACCACGCGCTCTAGAACCCCAGGTCAGCCCACAGGGACCCGGCTCCGAATACCGCCATCCAGCCAGAGCCGCGCGGGGGCCGAGGGACAAGGAGGACCTCCCCTTGCGCCCGGGCCCCGCCCCAGCTGCCCTCGGGTTAAATAGCTCCACGCGGACGTGCCCATCCTCCCTTTTCACCCCAACCCGCTCCGCCGGTCGGGACACGCGCGCCGTCCACCCGGGCCTCACCCCGCGCCCTAGGTAAGTCCCCGTTCAGGCCCCGCCCACCAGTACCCCAGGCCAAATAATTCAGTTTAGTGAAATTGAGAGATCTTAAGAGTTAAAATGACAATGCCAAAGTCAAAGTGCAAATCCATGAGAAGCAACACTCAAGTAAACAAATTTCCCACTGAAGGAATTAATCCCATAATGTTAGACTCCAACAAGAACAAACCCACGGAAAAAGGCCAAGAAAGCCTGACCCAGGATAACGACTTTCAAAATATGATCATTACCATGTTCAATACTATGAAAGAGGAAATCCGGGAGGAATTGCATAATCGAATCAATCGCTTTGAAGAGGAACACAACAGACATCTGGAGGAGTTGAGAAAAACAGTGCAAGAAACAAAAAGTGGCATAGAGCAGTTAAAACAAACTCAAGCAGAGTTTAAAACTGAGCTAAAAGACAAGTTATCTTCAACCCAGAACGCCACAGAGAGTCTTATCAACAGAACTAATGAAGCAGAAAACAGAATTTCAGACCTTGAAGATAAAGTGGGAGTACTAACCAGCTCAATGGAAGAGGTTGTTAAAGCCAAAAAGATACTTGAGAGAAATATCCAAGAGATATGGGACACCCTGAAGAAGCCTAACATGCGTATTCATGGAATACCGGAGCAAGAATCTCAAAATACCACCCGTGAGGAAATTTTTCAAACGATCATCAAGGAAAACTTTCCTCATCTAAAAAAAGAGAGACCCATTCATATACAAGAGGCATTCCGCACCCCAAACAGATACGTCCAAAATAGAAGCACACCGCGGCAAATAATAGTTAAAACACTCCACATTCAAGATAAAGAACTGGTGCTGAGAGCTTCAAGGGAGAAAAAACAAGTCACTTTTAAAGGCAAACCTATTAAAATAACAAATGACTTCTCAGTCGAAACAGTAAAAGCAAGAAGAGCTTGGAGAGACATACTTCAAGTATTGAATGAGCAAAAATGTCAACCCAGGCTGATTTACCCTGCAAAACTATCAGTCATGATCGAGGGAGAAAGAAAAATTTTCCAGCACAAAGACAACTTTAAGGGATACATGGCCACCAAACCAGGCCTTCAAAAACTGCTAGAAATGATACTCAAGCGTGAAGAGAAAAACAGGCATATCCAGGAGAAGAGAAGGCAAATATAACACCATTAAAAACGAAGCAATATACTTATAAAAGCTACTAAACATAATAAATGTCTGGAATTAACAATAGTTTCTCCATTATAACACTAAATGTTAATGGACTTAATTCACCGATCAAGAGACACAGATTACAAACTTGGATTAAAAATCACAATCCATCAATCTGTTGCCTGCAGGAAACCCATCTCACCACAAAAGATAGGCACGCTCTAAAAATAAAAGGCTGGTCAACAATTCTACAAGCAAATGGAAGCAGAAAACAGGCAGGGGTAGCCATTATGCTATCAGACAAAGTGGATTTCAAACCAAAGAAAATTATAAGAGACACAGATGGATACTACATCTTGGTCACAGGTAAAATTCACCAGGAAGATTTCACAATACTGAACATATATGCACCCAATACGGGCCCCTCCACATTCATTAAGAAAACCCTACAGCGTCTAAAGCAAGAAATCAACCCCCAAACGATAATTCTTGGGGACTTCAACACCGCCCTCTCTACATGGGATAGATCAACAGGTCAAAAGCTTAACAGAGACACTTTGGAACTTAATCAAACCCTGAAAGAAATGGACCTCACAGATCTCTATCGAACTTTTCACCCACGCACCAAAGAATACACATTTTTCTCAGCAGCACACGGAACTTTCTCCAAAATAGATCACATATTGGGCCACAAAATGAATCTACACATATACAAGAAAGTTGAAATTCTAACCTGTGCCCTATCAGACCACCACGGCCTAAAGCTGGACATCCACAACACATCAAACAAGAGAAAATACACTAACTCCTGGAAACTTAACACTATGATGCTGAATGAGAACTGGATTCAGGAAGAAATTAAAAAGGAAATTCAAGATTTCCTGAAAGTGAATGATAACGAAAATACAACTTACCAAAATCTCTGGGACACAATGAAAGCTGTTCTAAGAGGTAAGTTCATAGCCCTTAATGCCCACGTCAAAAAAATGGAAACATCAGAAATAAACAACTTAACAATGCAGCTTAACGCTTTAGAGAAACTAGAGCAATCTGATCCCAAAAGCAGTAGAAGAGAAGAGATTAGCAAAATAAGGGGAGAAATATCTGAAATTGAGACTAAGAAAACGATAGAAAAAATCAACCAATCAAAAAGCTGGTTCTTTGAAAAAATCAACAAGATTGATACACCCCTAGCTAAACTAACCAAAAGCAAGAGAGAGAAAACCCAAATTAACAAAATTAGAAATGAACATGGAGTTATCACTACTGATACCCAAGAAATCCAGAGAATTATAACATCATATTTCAAAAACTTATACTCTGTGAAGTTTGACAACACAAAAGAGATGGATGAATTTCTAAGTAAACACAACCTACCTAAATTGAATCAGGAAGTTGTGAATTATTTAAATAGTCCTATAACATATAAGGAAATTGAGGAAGTAATCTCGAATCTTCCCACCAAAAAATGTCCTGGACCAGATGGATTCAGCACAGAGTTCTACCAGACATTTAAGGAGTTAATAACACCAATACTGCTTAAACTGTTCCATCAAATAGCAAAGGAAGGAAAACTACCAAATTCCTTCTATGAAGCTAATATCGTTTTAATCCCAAAACCTAATAAAGATTCACTTAAAAAAGAAAACTATAGGCCGATCTCCCTGATGAACACAGATGCAAAGATTCTCAACAAAGTCTTAGCAAATAGGATTCAAAAACATATCAAAAAGATCATTCACGGGGACCAAGTAGGCTTCATCCCTGGCACACAAGGTTGGTTCAACATACTCAAATCAATAAATGTAATTCATCATGTAAACCAGTCCAAAGTCCAAGACCACATGATACTCTCGATAGATGCAGAAAAAGCTTTTGACAAGATCCAACAGCCTTTTATGATCAAAACGCTAGAGACAGTAGGAATGGAAGGAACCTTTATCAATATAATAAAAGCTGTATACAACAAGCCCACAGCAAGGATTATGCTCAATGGGGAACAATTGGAAGCATTCCCACTTCGATCAGGAACTAGACAAGGCTGTCCACTCTCACCACTTCTATTCAATATTGTACTTGAAGTCTTAACTGAAGCCATAAGACAAGAAAGGGACATAAGAGGGATTCAAATCGGCAAGGAAGAAGTCAAGCTATCCCTATTTGCAGATGACATGATCTTATACCTGAGTGATCCCAAAAACTCCACCAGGAAGCTCCTGGAACTAATTGAGAAGTTCAGCAGGGTGGCAGGATACAAAATAAATGTGCAAAAATCAGAGGCCTTCCTATATGCCCAGAATGAAAGAAGTGAAAAAGCCTTGAGAGAAACCATACCATTTACTATAGCCCCTAAAAAAATGAAATACCTTGGTATAAACCTAACTAAGGAGGTAAAAGACCTTTACAATGAAAACTTTAAAACCCTAAAGAAAGAAATTGCAGAAGATACCAGAAGGTGGAAAGTCCTCCCTTGTTCCTGGATTGGCAGAATCAACATTGTAAAAATGACCATCCTACCAAAGGCAATATACAGATTCAATGCTATACCAATCAAAATCCCAAAGCAATTCTTCAAAGAAGTTGACCAAATAATCTCAAAGTTCATATGGAGGCACAAAAGACCCAGGGTAGCAAAAAAAATCCTGAGTAACAAAAACACAGCTGGAGGTATTACCATACCAAACCTAAGTCTATACTACAAATGCATAGTTATAAAGACAGCCTGGTACTGGCTCCAAAATAGACACACAGATCAATGGATAAGGATTGAAGACCCAGATATAAGCCCACAAAGTTACAGCCATTTGGTCTTTGACAAAGGGGCCCAAAGAATCCAATGGAAAAAGAACAGCATCTTCAACAAATGGTGCTGGCAAAACTGGATCTCCACATGCAGAAGATTAAAGCTGGACCCGTACTTGTCACCATGTACAAGACTTAATTCCAAATGGATCAAGGACCTTGATATCAGGCCAGAGACTTTAAAAACCATAGTTGAAAGGATAGGGAACTCCCTCGAGCTGATTGGGCTAGGCCAACACTTCCTAAACAGACATCCAATGGCACAATCACTGCTACCAACTCTCAACAGTTGGGATCTCGTGAAATTAAAGAGCTTCTGTTCAGATAAAGAGATTGTCACACGAGCTCAAAGGCAACCCACAGAATGGGAGAAAATCTTCACTAACCACATATCTGACAGAGCTCTACTGTTCAGAGTGCACAAAGAACTTAGAAAATTAAACTCCAAGGAAAACACTGGCCCAATTAAAAAATGGGCCCTGGAACGTGAAAGAAACTTTACCAGAGATGAAATTAAAATGTCTAACAATTATCTTAAAAAATGCTCCACTTCCTTCGCCATCAGGGAAATGCAAATCAAAACTTCCCTGAGATATCATCTCACCCCGGTCAGGATGGCAAAAATCCACAATACAAACAACGACAAATGCTGGAGAGGATGTGGAGAGAGGGGAACTCTCCTGCATTGTTGGTGGGAATGCAGGCTCATACAGCCACTCTGGCGAGCCGTCTGGAGATTCTTAAAGAAATTAAAGAATGAAATGCCGTATGACCCTGCTATCCCACTTTTGGGAATAACCCCCCATGCAGCAGAGGTTCGCCTCGATAGCACAAGCTCGACCATGTTCATAGCAGCACTGTTTACAATAGCAAAGTCATGGAATCAACCTAAATGTCCAACAGTTGACGAGTGGATAAGGAAACAGTGGTACATCTACACAATGGAGTACTACTCAGCCATCAAAAATGATGAATTACTGGAATTTGCTGGGAAATGGATGTCATTAGAAAGAATTATATTAAGTGAAGTATCCCAAACCCAGAAAATTAAGCGCCGTATGTACCCCCTAATAGGTGCCTCCTAGTACCAAACTCACCCAGCCCACATTGAGACACTCAAAAGTAAACCTATGTAACACAGTAATTGCAAGGATTATGAACAAGAGAGATTTGTTAGGAGGGCCACACCAGAAACAAGGAGAGAGGAGACCATGTTACAGCAGAGAAAATAGGCCTCCATCAAGGTCTGCAAGTAAGTAATGAGAAACCTGGTTAAGTTCACAGACGTTCTTTCCTGATCTCACCAGAAGGGGAGGGCATATAGTCTAGCAGATAAAAAGTAATCATTTTGCAAATGGGTGATGGACCCCTCCCTCAGTGAGGTTTCCTACTCTTATTACATCTACCCTTGAATGTGCTGTTACAACAAGACTCCAGTTTAACAGCTTTTTGTCTCTGGCCAGGGGGTGACATACAGTGCCCAGCAGAATGGAGTGAAGGGAATTGCAGGAGCAGCAAAACTGCAAAAGAAATCAACAAACCACAATCCAGAACTTCAGAGACTCTATATCAATCACATAGAACTAGGCCAGCCTAATCTCTCCCCATCCTGGAGCTCAGGGACATTTGCGGAAGAGGGGGCGGCAAGATTGTAAGAGCAAAAGGATGGGAGGAGCAACGATTTGCAAGATTCTCAACACTAGTTAGGGCCAAAGCAATCATAATGGGACTTTGCATGCCCTGTGCAATGTCCAGTGCACTGTTGCCCTCATAAAGTCTAGCATCTGTTAAGGGCACCGAGACCCCTGGAGGCAAGGGATTGACAGCCATAGTAGTGATCTTATGCTTAAGGGGAACAAGAGAAAGGGCTTATGGAAATGCCACTGGGTCCTTATATGTCATCGGAGAGGAGGACCCAGTGGAGAGTTAGGCGTACACAATAAAGAACTCTCTGGGAATTGGGGGGGAGGCACTGGGGGAAGGGGAGGGGGAGGAGGGGAGAGGGAGGAAACTGGTAAAAAATTTTAAAATGTATAATTAAATTTTTAATCAAAAAAAGATATATTTCTATTGCTCATCTTCTACAATCATACAAACTTCATTCACAGAGTTACAGGGACTCATTCCATGATTTTTTACCAGGAAATCAGGGAGCAAACTTCTGACTAGACCTTCTGATTGTCTGGCTTTTCTCCAAGCTACTCATTTCCACTGCTTTTCCTGTCTGAATCACATCTTGCTGACATTGCCAGCAAGAAGACATTTTAGGAGCTATCTTACACATTCTCACTTCACAGATCAAAGAAGTGTCTACAGAGGTTGTTTTCCTTGCATCCAAGAGACTTGCCTTGCAATACATAAAATAAACATGATAAAGCCTCATGAGGAAAAATAAGTTTAATACAAATTTTTATTGGAAAATCTCAAATCATAGCTTAAAATAAGACTTGAGGGTAATGATATTGGATTTTTTTCAAGACTTTCAGATTATGAGTGATGTTCCAGCACATTACCTTGTTTTGCTTTTGCATCCATCTTGGGGATTCACCTAGGTTTCCTTATGCCTTATCACCATATGCTTCAGAGTCACCATGCAGTGACAGTGAGAAAATCCAGTGGTGTATGAGTTCATCATATACACACTTGTGATTGACTTGGAAATCCTATAACATGTGACTACAAATTAATATGAAAGGGGAAAAATACTACAATGTATCAGTGAATCAAACTGTCAACTTCTTTATATAATGCAATTATAGCTTCAATGCAATTTGAAGCCTCAATTTCATAAATATTTATATTTATTTTTGCATAATAATAATGGTTTAATACTATTCTATGAAAAATTATAAGTACAATTTTAAATGTTTTCCTATTGCAAGATAATCAGAATATTTCTAGTATCCTATTATTGCCAAATATTGTTGTCAATTATTAAGTTCAAATTTCTTTATAATTAAGGATTAGTGCTTTGAGGAAAATGTAGAGAAGCTATGTTGAACATATTCTCCCACGTTTTTCATTAAATGAGTCCTTGAAGCTATATTGCATCCATCTCCTTTTTGTCCTGATTTTTCCAAAAATTATGTTCTGGCATTGTAAAGTTTCTGATAATTTATTTCCTGAGTATAATCTTTTATTTTTTTATTTCAAAAAAATTGAAAATTGAATTTATTTTGGTTTTATCATCTTTTTTTTTTTTTTTTTTTTTTTTTTTTTTTTTTTTTTCTGGTGAGCTTGATTTTCTTCTTGTGTGTTAGCTTTTTTTTCTCCCAGGTAAATTACATAGATTATTTGAACAAAATACGCAGTGATTACAGCTAATCATCTTGTATGTTGCTATTATTTTTCTTTAGTTTGTTTTTAAACTTTATTTTATATATTGATTATGACAATTTTTTATATTTTTATTTGTTATTGAAATTTTCAAACATAGAAGCATTGAAGAAAAACTTTTTGAATAGAAAGTCTAACTTTTTGTAGTTGTGTTGGAAATGAGGTGGAGTTTGAGGGATTCTGGGGGTGATGAATATGAATGAGTTATCAGGGCCCAAACTTGCTATTAGGAAACTCTCAAAATGCTCATCTTTATCTTGGCTGTTATTCAGAAGTTAGACTAGCATGCTGGATCGCAATTGGGTTTCAGTTATATGAATTGTCAGATTTCTTCTTAGAACAAAGCTAGATGTACAGGTGAGGAAGCATCAAGGACCCTACATGGTGTGAGTAGAGAAGGCCAAGTGCTGACTGGCCCAAGGAACCCCACCCACACTAGCCTCACTCCTTCCTGCTAGATAAGGCCACACCAAGTCACCATGCTTGAGCATGAACTTGCTTTCATGCACTACTTTCTCTCTAAATTGCTATCATTTTATTTCTGTAGTAAGAAGACTGAGCATATCAACTATCGGCGAAGGTGCAGGCAGCTTAATGCTCACGCACTGCTGATGGGAATGTGACCGGGTATTTTCGAAAAACTCTGTGACTAAAGGGATGACTACTTTTTCCTCACTTCTATTTTTTCTTGGATTTGCTTCTTGATATTATCATGCACATATACAGAACCTTCCATTTACCCTCTCCTGTTGTCCTCTATTTCCCTTCCTCCCCACTTCTAGTCTTCCTTCCATATTCAAGTCATATGTTTTGTTTTGTTTTGTTTGTTTTGTTTTGTATATACTGGGTTCAACCAAGGTCTCCTGTGGATTCTGGGGTTTGGAGCCTGGTGGGTTCCTCCATGTTAACACTAGATATATTTGTCCACCCTTCAAATCTGTGCAAGGCCCATTGTTTATCAAAACTTTGTAGACCCTTGTGGGATTCTTATCATCAGCTCATAGCTGATCACTGGTCATACAAGTGGTTTATAGGTGTGTCAGTCATCCCTGTTGTGGGTTTGTGATTGCCAGTATAGGATTTCATGACCCTTTTCCTATCTTCTGATTCTTAACATTCTTTTCTTTTTTTTTAGAGGCTCCTTAGCATATGTAACATTGAAGACTGAAATTCTCAATCTTCATTAATTCTTGGCATCTTGTGTGACCATGGTTCTGTGTATCTCCCTCCAGTGATTTTGGTATGTGTCCTTTGCTTAAGACTGAGGATGGTTCAAGTGTTCTTTCTGTTGCCTCTTCTGTGATGGCTGGATGTTCCACTTGAGACTAAATGTTCCACAGTCATCTATTTTCCAATGACAACCCATCTGTTGCTAAGAGAGGTGTCTACTGGAGAGTCAATGAGTTTGCTTTTAGATCTTTATTCAAGAGAAATTAATTTATATGCTCTCCAAAATAGTACAAAGATATTCAGAATGGGTCAAAAAGAAACTTTCTTTTCAATAAGCTTGCAAGTCCAGGAGAATCAACCCCAGACCAATGCAAGTGAAGAATGCAGATGCACTCAATTCTGATTGGGTAACTTTATGTAAATGGTAGACTTCAATGATGCTCACTTTTTCTTTTTTCCTTTGTCTCTCTTTTTTAAATGTATGTGTGTGCTTGTGTGTGTGTGTGTGTGTGTGTGTGTCTGTGTCTGTGTGTGTCTGTGTGTATCAGAGGGCATTGTGTGCCTATGGAGTCTGAAGGTTGACTTCAGGAAACATCCTAGATTGTTCTACATCTTTTTTGTTTCCTTCCGGGGTTTCCCAGGCTCCACCTTCCAGAACAGGAAGTGCATTTCTGCCTGACATTTTTTTTTTTTATTTATTCAATTGTGCGTGTGTGCGTATGTATATGTGCGCGTGTGTGTGTCTGTGTGTGTGTAGAACCACGGACGAGTTCGGGAACCACCATGGACGCCTCCACTTCCTCCGCCCGGGATTCACAGGCTCCGCCCTACCAGGGCCAGAAACGCAGGCCGCCCCCGCTTCCGCCTGGTGTTTACCTTCCGCCTGCAAGGCAGAGGCTTAACCCCTGAGCCACCTCTCCAGCCCCTGCCTGACATTTTTATGTGGGATCTGGGTCTGTACTCAGGTCCTTCTGCTTGCAAGGCAAAACTCCTTGAGTCATCCATCCAGCCTCAACAATCATGCTCACTCTTGATTGGCATGCCTTTACCTACACTCTGTACTTTGTTCCAGGCAGCAAAATGGCATCTTTCCTCCAGTTTAATTTTGGCATTTTGGACTGGAGCATACACAGGGAAAAGTTGCTTTTCCTTCTAAAAGGGAGTACATGTGTGGCACTGCAATTAGTAAGTGACTGTCATGCTGCAGTCTGATTTTTTAGTTCAAGTTAATCAAATAAGACACTTCTTGGAGTTTCAACTTTATTTAAAGCCCATAACTGTATTCATAAGCAGCCTAGAGTAGAAATAATCTAAAGATTTATCAGCAGGACAAAGTATCAAGTTCATGTTTTCACAATATGGAATAAGGCATGGATCAATAGCAAGGATTTCATCTCTTGCACACAGCATCATGAGTGAATTTGATTGAAGTGATACTGAGTAAACACAGTGCTTTTAAGCAATGCTCATTCTGTTTAGAGTGATGAATTTCAAAAACAAGCTAAAGTAATTGATAAGAAAACTCAGTGGACAGAACTCTTGAAAGTCACTGCTATGTATTTAAAGACCACGGCACTCAGGTACTGGGAAGATGGATCAGTAGGCAAAGTGCTTGCTGTGTAAGTATGAGGACTTGAGTTCAGATCCCCAGCATCTAGGTAAAAAGCTGAATGTGGTGTGGTAACCTGCACTTGTAATGTCAGCTTGGAAGATAGAGACGGAAGGATCCTGTAGGCTTGCTGGCTGGTTGGTATAGCCAATCAATGAATCAATTGCAAGTTCAGTGAAAGATCCTATCTGTGCTAATGTATGAGGTGGAGAGTGACAGAAGAAGACATCTAGATGCACATGTACCTGTCTATACACACACACACACACACACACACACACACACACACACACGCAGCACATCCACAAACACACACACACGTTTGCCAGAGACCTGTGCATGTAAATAACAGAGGCAACATGTACAATAAGCATGCCTCAGTGTTTCAGTATCTCTGCTGTGCTTGGTCTTCTAGATGTGAATGTGTTCAGAAGTCCAGTGGAGCCAGGGCGTACAGAGCATGTGAGATCCAGGGACCTCATCTATATAAGTAGTGGGCAGAAGTGGAAGCAGCCTTCCTCCAGATCAGAAAGGTCAAGTGACTTATTTAGAATTATGTCATCAAGAAGATGGCAGAACTGAAGTGGTGGTAACAAATCTTTCAGTGTTGCCTGAGTGGATTGTGACATTCCTCTCTCCACCACAAGAAGTAAAAATAAGGCTTCCAGTTGTGTCTGTCTTTGTTTCTAGGACCCAACTGCTTGTGTTTAATTGGTGTTCATTGTATTACAACATCATCCAAAATAAAATTTTTGGAACTGTGAGATCTGATATATTGTGTTGTATGAAGTCTGAAGTAATAGATGAAATTTCATCAGAAACTTCAATTCCTTTAACATATCAAGCTTTCTGTTGCTGTTGGGATATCGTTTATCCTTTCTTGGTGAAATGTCATTCTTTCTCTCCAAATTGTCATTTCACTTAGACAAATTGTTTATTCAACGAATAAGAAAGATAAACAGCATCTACTATAGACTGTCCTGTTTTTAGTACTATGGATGCAAACAGAGCAAGAACAATCCTTGCTCTCATGGAATAACAGGTAATACACATCATATTCACGCTTCAAAATACAAAATGTACTACCTGCTCTAGATGTGTCTTCCTTCTCCTTTGGTTGGCTACAAGATTCCATAATGACTACTACTTCTTACATATATACTTTATTCATCTAATTATTTGTGCTTATTTGATTGATGTTTGCCTATCTTTAATGAACGACTACTTTACAGAGGCAAGGCTGCCTTGACTCTGCTTAATGCTATATTTCTGAGCCTCTCGGTCCTTGCCTAACATTTATCTTTGTTGATTGTACCTAATTGAACTTTTTATATGTTTAGCCAAAAGGTGGCACTGCAGGAAAGTGAAAAGAAGCTTCCAAATAGCTGACTAGGCAGTAGACTCCTTAGTTCAGAACTGTATTAGATGAGAGACTAGAACAGCTGTTCCCCAACCTCCTTCTGTACTTACATACAATTAAAATCTCTTAATAAGAACAAGAAGCGAAAACTGTTCACACTTACTAAAAATATTAGCATTTCTATGACTGTCTAAGAGGTGTAGAAGGATTTGTAAATAAATATTCACAGATTCCTGATTACCCCAAATCTTGTTTAACTAATATCTAGTAAGATCAATACAGAAAAGAATACAAAATATTTTTGTTTAGTAACTTGCTTCAATGACTACATTTCACTGCTAATTTATTTTCTGGATTCTAGTGAAACTTTCTCAGACTTTGATGAGCCTTTCTGGACAGAACAATATTCAAAGCAGGAAGCTATTCAAAGACTTCTGGATCAAACATGCAGACTGCAAGTAGATAACTCGCAAGGTAAAATTGGCTTGTGATACTGGCTATAAATAATGAATGGGGATTTCCATATTTTAGTGTACCATCTGGGTACTTCATGCTCAAGGCAAATCACTAACTTCAACACTGAACCTTTCCACCAAATTCATTTTCATTTTTTCCCACCAAATTCATAACCTCTTCCTCTGTGTGCTTATTTTGCAAAACCAGAAAAAAAACAAAATATGCACACAATCCTTTATTTGCATATGAAATATGAAATCTGGCTTTGTGTGTGTGTGAGAGAGAGAGAGAGAGAGAGAAAGTGTGGGGATGGAGCATATATGTGAGTAGAATATTATTCATTTGAAAATGATTTTTGCTTTTTAGCCCACTTTCTAAATGAAACTTGGGCCATTTCCTTATCTTTCTAGTAGGAAGGTAAGGTACAACTGCATACTTGTCAATTGCCTGGATTTTCAAGTTCCCGAGCAGCAGACAGAAAATTAGCAATCTTCTTCAGATTCGGTAAGCATATAATTGCAAGTAAGTAATGAGACACCTGGTTAAGTTCACAGACGTTCGTTCCTGATCTCACCAGAAGGGGAGGGCATATAGTCTGGCAGATAAAAAGTAATCATTTTGCAAATGGGTGATTGACCCCTCCCTTACTGTGGTTTTCTACTTTTATTACATCTACCCTGAATGTGCTCTTATAACAAGACTCCAGTTTAACAGCTTTTTGTCTCTGACCAGGGGGTGACATACAGTGCCCATCACGATGGAGTGAAGGGCATTGCAGGAGCAGCAAAACTGCAAAAGAAAACCAACAAACCACAATCCAGAACTTCAGAGACTCTATATCAACCACATAGATCTAGGCCAGCCTAATCTCTCCCCATCCTGAAGCTCAGGGACATTTGCGGAAGAGGGGGCGGTAAGATTGTAAGAGCAAAAGGATGGGAGGAGCAACGATTTGCAAGATTCTCAACACTAGTTAGGGCCAAAGCAATCATAATGGGACTTTGCATGCCTTGCACAATGTCCAACGCACTATTGCCCTCACAAAGTCTAGCATCTGTTAAAGGCACCAAGATCCTTGGAGGCAAGGGATTGACAGCCACAGTAGTGCTCTTATGCTTAAGGGGAACACGAGAAAGGGTTCAGGGAAATGCCACTGGGTCCTTATACGTCATCGGAGAGGAGGACCAAGAGGAGAGTCAGGCATACACAATAAAGGACTCTCTGGGAATTGGGGGGGAGGCACTGGAGGATGGGGAAGGGGGAGGGGGAGCAGGGGGTTCGGGGGGAGGAGGAGGGAGGGAGGGAACTGGTCTACCTATTAAGTTTGTATGAGCGGAAATAAAAAAAACTGGAAAAAATTATAACTTAGGCAGTGGTATAACATTTATACAGTCCCAGCCAGAAGAGTCCACATAAAAAAGAGCCAGATGTCTGAGATAGTGGATTTCACTGTCAATTGCTCTGATAAAAAGCTGTATTAAGGTAATTATTTAGTTGGATCTAACACAATTATGTCTCATACTATGAAAAAATGTCTTTAAAATTTGGGAACCTTGAATATATTGTAGTTATGAATCTTAAACTGATAGCCTTAAAAAGGTTATCCATAGAACATAAAGTGATCTCTTGGCAGTTGTACAGGATTGGTTCTGAGCTGTTCTTATGTGTAAAAAAAAATCTGGCTGCTCAAATCCCTTGCATAAAAAGGTATGACATCTGCATACAACTTACTATATACTTAAATAAATACTTAAAATATCTAATGCAGTGCAACTGCTATAAATAGTTACTATGCTTTAGACACAAAGTGCAATTAAAGCAATTGCAGACCACTATGTATCCACTGAACATTTTCACGTGGGATCTGGGAATCTCAGGTCCTTTTACTTGTGACACAAAGACTTTAACCATTAGGACATCTCCTTAGTCCTACTATTTATGTATTTTATATATGTGTGCACATATCTAGTGCACATATCTAGATTTAAAAAACTAAGGTTATAGAATCTATAGTCTTCTGACCTCGTAGATACTAAGGGCCAACTGTATTAGCAAAAAGAAGTTTTCTATCCATTCCTAAGTTTTGTTAAGTACAAAAGTCAAAACCTGTGTGACCTCTCATAAAATTAATTTACAAATACATGCTGCACCTTAAGCCACAATGATAATTATAATGAAAACATAGAAATGTGTATTTAAAATACTTTATTCATATGTATTAAGGAAAGCACACATCACCAGCATTAGAAGAAATTTACTTTCTTGTTGGCAAGAGGCATCACATTCTCCACAGACTGGGCGGCACCAATGGATTCAGGCAGATTTCACTGTGGAAGAAATGCCAGATCAGCAGTCTTGGTGTTCCTGTGGAGACAACTACTTTACAAAGTTACTCTGTGTGAACGATGGCAATTCCTGAGATTTCTCAAAGAAGCAAACAGAATGTCAGAGACACAGGGCTACAAAAGATTATTAACTGTGTTTGCTGTTGACTCAGTAGGGGAAAAATTAGCATCTGGGACCAAGCTGGCATTTCGTGTGTGTGTGTGTGTGTGTGTGTGTGTGTGTGTGTGTGTGTGTGTGCAGTTTTCACACTCGAGTACACGTGCTTGTGGAGAGCCAAGAGTGACCAGGAATCTTCCTGGATTGCACTACATCCTTATTGCTTTGCTCTGTTTTCCCAGGCTCTGCCTTCCAGAGCAACTGCCATATCTGTTGAACATTTTTACGTGGGCTCCCAAGATTTGAGCTCAGGTTCTTTTTGCTTGGAGACAAAATCTTTAACTACCGAGCTACCTCAGCCCTGGCACTTCTTTTTCATACGTACTATGTATTTTATACATATTAAGTATTGTATAGTCATTTATACATATCAAGTATTGTATATTGTCAGTGTAGTTAATGAAAATTCAGGGAAGTAAGGACTAACAGAGGTAGAGGTCTGCATAATTCGACATAGGTATTAGACAGCAAAACTTAGGTCTGGTGCAGGAGAAGTAGTATACATGGGAAACTGTCAAAGACCATTTGTCTACAAGTAGGAACAGACTTTCTGGGGCCTGAAAGGGATGAAGACAGTATGGAGAAGGAATGCAGGGAGGGGGAGGCCAAACCTTGAGCTGAGTTGCTTTGGAAGTACCTTGGGCACTGAGCCTACCCTCCAGCAAGAATTGCTGAAACCTTCAGCAAGAATTGCTGAAACCCTTCTTCCCAGTGGACAAAGGAGGAAACGGACACAGTGCTCAGGGCAGTTGTCTGGCTCAGAAGTCCCAGGATCCCAAGAAGCGGTTTTTCTGAGTGATTTTGTCCAGCAGTGCAGCACTAAACTGAGTTCAGAAAGGATAAAGCCAATGAACATCAGTGCCACAGGCACCAGCTGACATACATGTCTATCGCTATTTAAAATTGCACCTCAAGCCAGCATACTCTTCTTTGAATATTAAAACAGTTCACTGGGTTTCATAATGATGGTTTCATAAATGTAGGACCGGATTTTTTTCCCAATAAAAACCAGCCTACCAGTGATATTAGTAGTTTGCTAAATGATGCAATGTACTGCGATTTCTCTAGTCACTGGAAAAACTGTCTCTATTTGCATAGCACTCTCCATTAGGTAGGTTTCATAATTTTATCCCCAGATGAAAAAAATGGAGGCACTAAAATTCCCAGTAATGACCCCCCTAAAAGCCATCATTCATCAGTACAAATCCAGACAGTTGCTTGACCTTTGTGCTAAACTTGTGGTCATATGCATTAGGCACCCATTGAAGTTATAATGATATGCCTGTGAATGTGGTATAATGTTTATTTTTCCACCCTGACATTTTCTAAGGCATTCAGTCTTTCAGAATCTAAGAGAGATGGGATTTGGATTGGGGACAAAGGATGCTGGACTGGTGAGATCTTGTATAATGGATCAGACACCATTTTCTGTTCCTTGGGGAATGGAAAATCATGGGTGAGAGTTCAGTAGCTAGGCCTCCAGGGGAAATTCAGCTCATAATGAAGTCAGTGAGTGACTGTTTACCCTGACTGCATACTTGAGAATTGCCTAAGAGCTTTAAAAATATATGTAGTGTGGGATCCATAGCAGAACAATTAAATTGAGATTTCTGGGAAAGTGGGTATTTACAGAGTTCTCCAGGCAACCGCAATCCATGGCCGGAATGGTGCACCTCGTGTCACACTTCGTCTAGACAACTGAAACTTCCTCATGGGGGCAGATAGTGGAAGTCTGAAAACTTGGATCTAGCTATAGAAATCTCTAAGGACTAGACAGCCAAGTTTGATATCCCATGTGACAAAGAAAGTTAGAAGTGTGTTTGGTAAAATACCTATCTGTCTAGTGCTTGTGCCTCTTACGATTTTGAAGAAATCTGGTCAGTGGTTGTAGGGCAGACCATCAAGAACATGGGAGATACACAAAGAAAACATGGTTCATGTGCTGACAAATGTTATTTAAAGTTGAAATGTGCTTCTTCCTCTCTTCTTAGGACCTGATCATGAGTTACAGTACAGCACACATGACACTTCGTGACCATGATTTGCTGTTAATCTAGTCTCTCTACTAGGTTTCAGGCCCTGCTTTGGAACTCTTGGCTGAACTTGGAGTTTCAGGGTATGGAAGCTTCCTGAAAGGAAGAGCACAAAGATGGTCTAAGTTACAGAGTGTCTGCATAGATTTCAGTGTGCTAAGCTGCAGTGTGTGGCAATTGCCCTTTCTGTTGCTGTGAGACAGCACTCAGACTCAAGCAATTTAGGGGAGAAAGGGAGGTTTTCTGACTTGTGGTTCCAGAGAGGAGATATAGTCCATTATAGTGGAAAGGGCATGGCTTGGAGCCGTCATGGATGAAGAGGGAGCAAGCAGTAAACTGCAAGAGCAAACTGTTAAAGGAAGCAGGATGGGGTTACCAAAGCCTCCAGTCCAAGCCCTGTGGCATGCTTCCTCCTCAAAGCTCCACCTCCTAAAGGTGCCAACATTAGCAGCAGCTAAGGATTCAAACGCATGAACCTGCGGGGACAACTCACATTCGAATCATGACACAAGGTGGCTTCACAGAGTTTCAATGTGGATCTGAATGTAGACAATGGGGAGGGGAGGAACACCTGAACCTCTGAGCTCATTCTGAAAAAGACTCAAGGTTACCCAGAACCTCTTCAGAGTGCAAACTTCTCTTTTGGTTAGCTATGGACAAAGGTCCCGGATGAATTTCTCCTGTGTTCTTCAACGCTAGCGGTTAGTTTCTTGTGGACTCAGCAGAGGCGACATCTCCACAAAGTTGTTCAAGCCCTTAGCCACTGTTGTGCGAAGCTTTTTGTGTTTTCCCTGGGGCTTTCGCTGATTTCCTGGGTTCTGGAAGGCTCTAGACTACAGCGAGAGGACCCAATGCTTGGATGCACACTGCACTCAAGTCAGTAACCAGCAGAGCTGCGGATCAGTGGCGACCTTGGAAGCGCGGGGCCGCCTTCTTCCAGCGCAGCCTCTGTTTGCTTGTGCGCAGGGCGCGGCGCGTTTGCCCCCTTCCCTGGCGCGCAAATCCTGCCCTGCCGTGTGCAGAGGCGGGTTTAGCGCCGGCCAAAGACGCCTTCCCATTGGTCCTGGAACACGCCCGTCCTGGAGTGAGCTCCCAAAGTTTCATTGAAGGTGGTGAAGTGTGCGCCCCTGCCCGAACCCCGGCTGCGCGGCTCCAGCGAGCCTGCACCGCCGCGCGCAGGGGACGTGCGGGGCGTCGGGACCGCTGGTGGGCTCTCTTTGCTTTTTCAAAGTTGGGGAAGTGCAGCGGGGAGCTGGCAGGGCGCTCTGTGCCGGGGACTTGGTTCCTGCCCACGCTCGCAGGATTCCTTCCGGGGGAGGGACTCGCAGCCCCGCGGGCGAAGGCTGGACCCTGCAGCGTCCGGGATGCTTCTGCGTGCTCTTCTCTTCTCTTCTGAAGCTGGGGGGCGCAGAGCTGAGCTGAGCTCGGCTCAGGGATCCCCCGCCGGCCGCTCGCTGGCGGAGGACTGTAGGGTGAGGGTCGGAGAGCGCGGGGCAGTTGCGATCAACGGTGAAGGACGGCAGCCTGCGTGGGTAGCGGAGATTGAATCCCATCACCGCCGAGACACTTGGGCTTCGGTGCGGTTCTAGAAACTCCTGGCCGAGTCTGAGCGTCCTCGCTTCAGTGGGACCGTGGACAGCGAGCTCTACTAGTCCCCTTTCCTCGCGGATCCGTCCTGTATCCGAGGGTATTTCCCAAGAGACCCCCTCTCGGCCCTTGCCCAACCACCCCCGAAGAAGGCGTCATCGAATCCGGGATTCCACGCTTCATGGGCGGGCCACAGAGGGCCAGACGCCTGGCTAGGTGGTTGCGGAGAGCCTGCTGAGCGGCTCCCGGAGCCCGGCGGGCCAAGGGCTGCCTGGAACGCTTCTAGCGCGCCCTCGAGGCGGAGAGCGCCGCGCCCGCCAAGGCGATGCCTGGACGGCTGGCAGCTGCTGGCGGCAAGAGGCCCTAGGAGGGCATGGGCCTGGTGTCCCATCTCTAGGGACCCTGAAGCCTCGCCCCTCTGTTACGACGGACCTACCAGACCCCCTACGCGATGGCCTCAGAAGTGGTGTGCGGGCTCATCTTCAGACTGCTGCTTCCCATCTGCCTAGCAGTAGGTGAGTTTGGTGGGCTCATTGAAGTGAGTGGGAAAAAAGGGATCTAGTGTAGCAGGAGAGGGGGTTTGTTTCCGATAACCCACCCCATGATCTGGGTGCCAATGACATTAGACGTACACCTCCCTGGATATCATAGCTCAGAACTCCCAATTTCAGATCTGAGGCATACAATCTGAATTATCTGCCAGCTGGAATTTGGGTAGTAGGAGTCTGCCCAAGCAAGAGGCTGTTGCAATCTCCAGTCACACATAGACTTTTTTTATAGTGGTGTACTGAATTGTGCATAAAGGAGATGCCTGTCAGGCAGCTGGAGGTGGTTGTTAACCCTGACCCTCTGTAGGTACAATACAGGGTCAAACTAATCTTCCGCCTTCTCAGTGTCTGCAACCAGAAGGCTCTAGGCCATCCCCCTTCCAGTGCATAATCCAGCAGCCAGTAGGTGGGAAGAAGGATAGGCGTCGATAGTTGTAAAGAGAAAAGGAGTATCTACGTCAGGAAGCCACCCAGGGAATTCTTTACCTCCGTTTACCAAGGAAAGTGCTGGACATTGAGACTGTGAACCCCCCAGACTTAACCCTGCCCTCTGGTGACCTCCCTCTCTAGACATTTAAAGGATTAGAAAGCAAGCTTGCCATTTACTTCTATTTTAATTTTTTCTTGATAATAATTAAGTTTCTTTTTAAATAAATAAAGCAGGGGGGTGGGGGACAAAAGAAAAAAGAAAACAGATTGGAACTTCTTAGTGATCAGGGAAGGGTTGCTGGCAGCCTCCCAGAAGCTCCAAGGAGCATGTGTTTCTTCTCTGTGGCCAGAGGGCGGAATACGGTCTACAGACCAAAAACTGTCAGTTTTTTCCTCCTGTGTGTTACATTAATGCACACACCTCAGACTCTAGGGAGCTACCGGGTTCTTTCTTCCTCACCAGAAAGAAATAGAACACTTGGGTACCCAGTAGTTGCATTTGTAAAGCAACTCACGTTTTAACAGGGAAAGACACTTTTCTTTTTTTTTTCTTTTAAATTTTTTATTAATATTTAATCTTCTTAATTACAAGCATAATGGGTGGTTGTCACTGACCCCTTCCCTCCCTCCCTCCTCCTTTTCTCAACCTTTCCACCCCTTATCATTCCATTCCTCTCCCACTCAACCTACACTGTCTGCTTGTGTCCTTTGGGTTGTTTGTATTTGTATTTCTTATTTAACCCTTAGTTAAGAAAAACTCTCAGATCTCAACCAAGTTATATCTTATGACAATGAAAGACAAGTGAAGCAGAAAACCACAACTGGCCAGAGTGCAGAATATCAGCAATCCCAGAATGCTCAGCCCCAATCAGGCCATCAAAATCTTTTCCAACACCAAGGCTCTGGGAACCTTTTGGATGGGGCTGAAGGACTGTAACAGCCTAAAGGTAGGGTGAAATATTTTTTTTAATTTTTTAACATTTTTTATTATTATTTCCGCTCATACAAACTTAATAGGTAGACCAGTTCCCTCCCCCCTCCTCCTCTCCCTGAACCCCCTGCTCCCCTTCCCTTCCTCCCCATCTCCCAGTGCCTCCCCCCCAATTCCCAGAGAGTCCTTTATTGTGTATGCCTAACTCTCCTCTTGGTCCTCCTCTCCGATGACGTACAAGGACCCAGTGGCATTTCCCTGAACCCTTTCTCGTGTTCTCCTTAAGCATAGGAACACTACTGTGGCTGCCAATCCCTTGCCTCCAAGGATCTTGGTGCCTTTAGCCGATGTTAGATTTTGTGAGGTCAATAGTGCGTTGGACATTGCGCAGGGCATGCAAAGTCCTATTATGATTGCTTCAGCCCTAACTAGTGTGGAGAATCTTCAGATCATTGCTCCTCCCATCCATTTGCTCTTACAATCTTACCGCCCCCTCTTCCACAAATGTCCCTGAGCTTCAGGATGGGAGATTAGGCTGGCTTAGTTCTATGTGGATGATACAGAGTCTCTGAAGTTCTGGATTGTGGTTTGTTGATTTTTTTTTACAGTTTTGCTGCTCCTGCAATGCCCTTCACTCCATCCTGATGGGCACTGTATGTCACCCCCTGGTCAGAGACAAAAAAAACTGTTAAACTGGAGTCTTGTTATAAGAGCACATTCAAGGGTAGATGTAATAAAAGCAGGAAACCTTGGTGAGGGAGGGATCAGTCACCCATTCGCAAAATGATCACCTTTCATCTGCCAGACTATATGCCCTCCCCTTCTGGTGAGATCATACCCCCTCAGTTGTACATGATCAGGAACGAACTTCTGTGAACTTAACCAGGTGTCACATTACTTACTTGCATTCCTTGGAGCCTGATTTTCTCTGCTGTAACATGGTCCCCTCTCTCCTTGTGTCTGGTGTGGCCCTCCAACCCCATCCATCCTATTTACAATCCTTGCAATTACTGTATTACATAGGTTTACCTTTGAGTGTCTCAATGTGGGCTGGGTGAGTTTGGTACTAGGAGCCACGTATTAGGGAGTACATACGGTGCTTAACTTTCTGGGTTTGGGATACTTCACTTACTATAATTGTTTCTAATGACATCCATTTCCCAGCAAATTCCAGTAATTAATCATTTTTGATGGCTGAGTAGTACTCCATTGTATAGATGTACCATAGTTTCCTTATCCACTCGTCAACTGTTGGACATTTAGATTGATTCCATGACTTTGCTATTGTAAACAGTGCTGCTATGAACATGGTCGTGCTTGTGCTATCGAGGTGAACCTCTGCTGCATGGGGGGTTATTCCCAAAAGTGGAATAGCAGGGTCATATGGCATTTCAATTTTTAATTTCTTTAAGAATCTCCAGACGGCTCGCCAGAGTGGCTGTATGAGCCTGCATTCCCACTAGCAATGCAGGAGAGTTCCCCTCTCTCCACATCCTCTCCAGCACTTGTTGTTGTTTGTATTGTGGATTTTTGCCATCCTGACCGGGGTGAGATGATATCTCAGGGAGGTTTTGATTTGCATTTCCCTGATGACTAAAGAAGTGGAGCATTTTTTAAGATATTTGTTAGACATTTTAATTTCATCTCTGGTAAAATTTCTTTTAAGTTCCAGGGCCCATTTTTTAATTGGGCCATTGGTTTCCTTGGTGTTTAATTTTCTAAGTTCTTTGTGCACTCTGGACAGTAGAGCTCTATCAGATATGTGGTTAGTGAAGATTTTCTCCCATTCTGTGGGTTGCCTTTGAGCTCGTGTGACAATCTCTTTATCTGAACAGAAGCTCTTTAATTTCACAAGATCCGAACTGTTGAGAGTTGGTAGCAGTGACTGTGCCATTTGATGTCTGTTTAGGAACTGTTGGCCTAGCCCAATCAGCTCAAGGGAGTTCCCTATCCTTTCAACTATGGTTTTTATAGTCTCTGGCCTGATATCAAGGTCCTTGATCCATTTGGAATTAAGTCTTGTACATGGTGACAAGTACGGGTCCAGCTTTAATCTTCTGCATGTGGAGATCCAGTTTTGCCAGCACCATTTGTTGAAGATGCTGTTCTTTTTTCATTGGATTCTTTGGGCCCCTTTGTCAAAGACCAAATGGCTGTAACTTTGTGGGCTTATATCTGGGTCTTCAATCCTTATCCATTGATCTGTGTGTCTACTTTGGAGCCAGTACCAGGCTGTCTTTATAACTATGGATTTGTAGTATAGACTAAGGTTTGGTATGGCAATACCTCCAGCAGTGTTTTTGTTACTCAGGATTGTCTTTGCTATCCTGGGTCTTTTGTGCCTCCATATGAACTTTGAGATTGTTTGGTCAACTTCTTTGAAGAATTGCTTTGGGATTTTGATTGGTATAGCATTGAATCTGTATATTGCCTTTGGTAGGATGGTCATTTCTGCCAATCCAGGAACAAGGGAGGTCTTTCCACCTTCCGGTGGCTTCTGCTATTTCTTTCTTTAGGGTTTTAAAGTTTTCATTGTAAAGGTCTTTTACCTCCTTAGTTAGGTTTATACCAAGGTATTTCATTTTTTAGGGGCTATAATAAATGGGATTGTTTCTCTCAAGGCTTTTTCACTTCTTTCATCCTGGGCATATAGGAAGGCCTCTAATTTTTGCACATTTATTTTGTATCCTGTCACACTGCGGAACTTCTCAATCAGTTCCAGGAGCTTCCTGGTGGAGTTTTTGGGAACTCTTAGGTATAAGATCATGTCTTCTGCAAATAGGGATAGCTTGAATTCTTCCTTGATGATTTGAATCCCTCTTATGTCCCTTTCTTGTCTTATGGCTTCAGCTAAGACTTCAAGTACAATATTGAATAGAAGTGGTGAGAGTGGACAGCCTTGTCTAGTTCCTGATCAAAGTGGGAATGCTTCCAATTGTTCCCCATTGAGCATAATCCTTGCTGTGGGCTTGTTGTATATAGCTTTCATTATATTGATAAAGGTTCCTTCCATTCCCACCTTCTCTAGCGTTTTGATCATAAAAGGCTGTTGGATCTTGTCAAAAGCTTTTTCTGCATCTATCGAGAATATCATGTGGTCTTGGACTTTGGACTGGTTTACATGATGAATTACATTTATTGATTTGCGTATGTTGAACCAACCTTGTGTGCCGGGGATGAAGCCTACTTGGTCCCCATGAATGATCTTTTTAATATGTTTTTGAATCCAATTTGCTAAGACTTTGTTGAGAATCTTTGCGTCTGTGTTCATCAGGGAGATCGGCCTATAGTTTTCTTTTTTAAGCGAATCTTTATTAGGTTTTGGGATTAAAACGATATTAGCTTCATAGAAGGAATTTGGTAGTGTTCCTTCTTTTGCTATTTGATGGAACAGTTTAAGGAGTATTGGTGTCATTAACTCCTTAAATGTCTGGTAGAACTCTGTGCTGAATCCATCTGGTCCAGGACATTTTTTGGTGGGAAGATTCGAGATTACTTCCTCAATTTCCTTATATGTTATAGGACTATTTAAATAATTCACAACTTCCTGATTCAATTTAGGTAGGTTGTGTTTACTTAGAAATTCATCCATCTTTTTTGTGTTGTCAAACTTCACAGAGTATAAGTTTTTGAAATATGATGTTATAATTCTCTGGATTTCTTGAGTATCAGTAGTGATAACTCCATGTTCATTTCTAATTTTGTTAATTTGGGTTTTCTCTCTCTTGCTTTTGGTTAGTTTAGCTAGGGGTTTATCAATCTTGTTGATTTTTTCAAAGAACCAGCTTTTTGACTGGTTGATTTTTTCTATCATTTTCTTAATCTCGATTTCAGATATTTCTCCCCTTATTTTGCTAATCTCCTCTCTTCTACTACTTTTGGGATCAGATTTCTCTAGTTTCTCTAAAGCTTTAAGCTGCATTGTTAAGTTGTTTATTTCTGATGTTTCCATTTTTTTGACATAGGCATTAAGAGCTATGAACTTACCTCTTAGAACAGCTTTCATTGTGTCCCAGAGATTTTGGTAAGTTGTATTTTCGTTATCATTCACTTTCAGGAAATCTTGAATTTCCTTTTTAATTTCTTCCTGAATCCAGTTCTCATTCAGCATCATAGTGTTAAGTTTCCAGGAGTTAGTGTATTTTCTCTTGTTTGATGTGTTGTGGATGTCCAGCTTTAGGCCGTGGTGGTCTGATAGGGCACAGGTTAGAATTTCAACTTTTTTGTATATGTGTAGATTCATTTTGTGGCCCAATATGTGATCTATTTTGGAGAAAGTTCCGTGTGCTGCTGAGAAAAATGTGTATTCTTTGGTGCGTGGGTGAAAAGTTCGATAGAGATCTGTAAGGTCCATTTCTTTCAGGGTTTGATTAAGTTCCAAAGTGTCTCTGTTAAGCTTTTGACCTGTTGATCTATCCCATGTTGAGAGGGCGGTGTTGAAGTCCCCAAGAATTATCATTTGGGGATTGATTTCCTGCTTTAGACGCTGTAGGGTTTTCTTAATGAATGTGGAGGGGCCCGTATTGGGTGCATATATGTTCAGTATTGTGAAGTCTTCCTGGTGAATTGTACCTGTGACTAAGATGTAGTATCCATCCGTGTCTCTTATAATTTTCTTTGGTTTGAAATCCACTTTGTCTGATAGCATAATGGCTACCCCTGCCTGTTTTCTGCTTCCATTTGCTTGTAGAATTGTTGACCAGCCTTTTATTTTTAGAGCGTGCCTATCTTTTGTGGTGAGATGGGTTTCCTGCAGGCAGCAGATTGATGGATTGTGATTTTTAATCCAAGTTTGTAATCTGTGTCTCTTGATCGGTGAATTAATTCCATTAACATTTAGTGTTATAATGGAGAAACTATTAATTCCAGACATTTATTATGTTTAGTAGTTTTTATAAGTATATTGTTTTGCTTTTAATGGTGTTATACTTGCCTTCTGCTCTCCTGGATATGCCTGTTTTCTTCTTCACGCTTGAGTATCATTTCTAGCATTTTTTGAAGGCCTGGTTTGGTGGACATGTATCCCTTAAAGTTGTCTTTGTGCTGGAAAATTTTTCTCTCTCCCTCGATCATGACAGATAGTTTTGCAGGGTAAATCAGCCTGGGTTGACATTTTTGCTCATTCAATACTTGAAGTATGTCACTCCAAGCTCTTCTTGCTTTTACTGTTTCGACTGAGAAGTCATTTGTTATTTTAATAGGTTTACCTTTAAAAGTGACTTGTTTTTTCTCCCTTGAAGCTCTCAGCACCAGTTCTTTATCTTGAATGTGGAGTGTTTTAACTATTATTTGCCGTAGCGTGCTTCTATTTTGGTCGTATCTGTTTGGGGTGCGGAATGCCTCTTGTATATGGATGGGCCTCTCTTTTTTTATATGAGGAAAGTTTTCCTTGATGATTGTTTGAAAAATTTCCTCAGGGGTGGTATTTTGAGATTCTTGCTCTAGTATTCCATGAATACGCATGTTAGGCTTCTTCAGGGTGTCCCATATCTCTTGGATATTTCTCTCAAGTATCTTTTTGGCTTTAACAACCTCTTTCATTGAGCTGGTTAGTATTCCCACTTTATCTTCAAGGTCTGAAATTCTGTTTTCTGCTTCGTTAGTTCTGTTGATAAGACTCTCTGCGGTGTTCTGGGTTGAAGATAACTTGTCTTTTAGCTCAGTTTTAAACTCTGCTTGAGTTTGTTTTAACTGCTCTATGCTACTTTTTGTTTCTTGCACTGTTTTTCTCACCTCCTCCAGATGTCTGTTGTGTTCCTCTTCAAAGCGATTGATTCGATTATGTAATTCCTCCCGGATTTCCTCTTTCATAGTATTGAACATGGTAATGATCATATTTTGAAAGACTTTATCCTGGGTGAGGCTTTCTTTGCCTTTTTCTGCGGGTTTGTTCTTGTTGGAGTCTAACATTATGGGATTAATTTCTTCAGTGGGAAATTTGTTTACTTGAGTGTTGCTTCTCATGGATTTGCACTTTGACTTTGGCATTGTCATTTTAACTCTTAAGATCTCTCAATTTCACTAAACTGAATTATTTGGCCTGGGGTCCTGGTGGGCGGACTCGGGCGGAGACTTACCTAGGGCGCGGGGTGACCCCGGCTGGACCGGGCGCGCATCCTGACCAGCGGAGCGGGGTGGGGTGTGGAATCATCTTGTATTATGCTAGCATTTCTATGTGGGATCTGGGATCGGAACTCAATATCTTCTGTTTGTGAGGCAGAGACTTATCCCCCGAGCCATCTCTCCATCCCTTCCTGCATTCCTAACATCACCATTTTTAGCCTCTCTTTAGTCATTTTTCATGCATATGCCAATTTCTCAAAAGTGACAGATAATTTAAAATGCTTATTTCAGATGAAATTTCTTGCACTATATGAAGAAAAATCTGGAAATACATGCTTAGCCAATCGTATACTTTTTACTATTGTCTTAGTGTGGACAGAGTTGATTTAGTTAAAACAATGGAGTATATTTAAGTCTTTGAAGAGTGGTCTGTGGAAACATCTGATTGAGCCCCAGAAGAAACGAGTTCACAGTCATCTGCCTGGTGGTCTCTAGTCCCTGTGGGGAGTCTATGTCACACCTAGCAGGCCTCATCACGTGGCCTGGTTTCAAAATCAAGCCAGGATCGTCATACTGTGTTTTGACTGCTGTCACTCAAGAGAGCATTAGCCTGTGTCAGAGGTCGTTTTAAAACCTCCTTCAGTGAAAACTAGTGTCTTGCATTTGATGGGGTCTCATTGCTCCTTCTTCCAGGGGCCTCTCTGCAATGTGAGTTGTGATTCTCCAGCTATTATTTTACCTAGGAATCCAATAATCAAGTATCTGAGTATATTCAATACTTGTGTGAATTTCCTGAGCATAACCTCTAACCTGGAATAGGGACCTGTCATTTGACAGTTTGGATTCTGTGCCTTAAAAGCCTTAGAGCATTCAGTCACCAGGTCCAACTGGTCCTTTATGTATCACCACTGTGTCTCTCCAATAGCTGTACTAAGGAAAGCTGGGTAATTCCCTCACTGGCTAAGTCAGAGTACTCTGGTGCAGATGTGGTCATAGTTTTATTACCACATCTTAAAAGTAGCAAAATGCTATTGTGTTCTAGTAGCTTCCAGGGAACGTTCTTCATAGGCTCCTGTGTGTGCTGTAGTAGAGAACACAAATGAAAGATGTTTTCTTGTAATTTTGTTATTGACTACATATTTATTTATAACATTGACTTACAAACTTAATCAATGATACCAAGAGTAGACTCTTACCTTGTCTATGCTCACAAAACTCTAGTGCTGATTTTATTCTCAGCACTTGACAGTACATAGCAGGTTCTGAATGTTGTGTGAGTAATAAACAACTGGAGCCATTTTGTTGCCCACGAATCAGAAGTGGAATAAAGGATGGTGACTCTAATTTCAGGCTCTGCGTTGAGTTTGTTTCTGTTTTGTCTTGATTTTACAGTGTCTAATGAAAACAGTTGTTTTGGTTGTTTCTGGGACTTCGTTGACATGTTTGAGCAGTAATGTGAAGGTCTGAGAGTCAGGATAGTCCTTGTCTAGTTGAACTGTACACTGAGCAGAGTGGAAAGTATTTCAAAGCTACATTAGTCACCATGGTTCACATTTGTGTGGGAGGGAAGGGTAGGGGAAGGACACAAACATAAAGGAGGTCAAGTAGAAGCCCACCATTTGTGTATTTGTACTTTCTAAACAATCCAGTAACCACTTGTTCTTTAGTAGCATTGAAATACAGTTGGCATGCAGCAAGCCACATGTATTTCTAGTAGACAGTTCGGTGAGTAGTCAGTAACATAGGGGTGGTCACAGAAGGGTTTGCGCAGACAATACGTGACAGAGGTGCCCGTGAGTACCTGGAAACCCTTGTAAAGGTGCAAGAAAATAAGCATCTCTGCCACCTCCAGAAAGTCCTTGTGTCTTCTGTTTCTGCTGTGCCCTTTATCTCAAAGCAACCTCTGACCCACCTTCTCTCACTAGGTAGCTTTGCATCTCCTAGATTTCCATATGAATGGAATTAGTCATACTCCATGTGATTTGAAGGGGAACTGACTTCTTTCACTTATACTTGCTTTAAAATTCTTCTGTTTTTGTGAGTACCAGTTATTGGTTTCTTTTGTTATTATTTGTGTTGGAGACACAGTCTATTAACTAGATAGCCCAGACTGGCCTTGAACTCACAATCTCCTTTGAGTACAGGGGTTTATCACCACACCTGAGGATTCATTCCTTTTTAGTTGCTGAATCATGTATTTCATTACAAGTATATATTGAAGTTTTCATATCACTCATTTGTTGATATCGGGTTTATTTGCAATTCTGTGTATAATGTAACTGCTGTGAACATTAGCATATACATCTGATACTGAGCATACATTTTGATTTTTCTTAGATAAATATTTAGGTGTAACATGGCTTGAGTACAGGGTAAGTGTATGTTTTAGCTTTCTGAGGAATGAAATTTTCTTATAAAGCACCAATATCCTAGTATATAAAGATACCTTGTAAATTAATAAATAAAAACCATAAAAATGGGCAGAGGTCATAAATATGCAGCTCATGCTCAAAGCAATGCAAATGGCTTTACACGTAAGAAAAATTTCCTAGAAAACTAAAAAAACCCTTAGATCTTGTTTAGCATTCAGACCCTAGATCCAGACCATTTGGGACCTTGCACTTTCTCACTTAAAATATCATCTTGAGTTGTTGAGCTGTTTGCTGTTTCAGCCTCCTCATCAGTAAACTGAACAGTAGTATCACCTCCCTGGAAGGATTGTCAGCAGAGTTCCTATCGGTGACACTCTCAGAGCAGTACGACCACGAGAATCCCTGCGAAAGAACCTCCTCTAGGCCTGGCCCTGTGGCACATGCTGTTCCCAAAACGTAGGAGGCGATGCAGGAGAACTGCGTGTCTGAAAGCAGCTGAGGCTCAGAGGGAGAACCTGTGTCAAAACACGAAAACTACCCCAACTTCAACATGGTTTGTGCTTGCTGTGAGCATATTCAAGCAAGAACTGTTGGACCCTGAGACCCTCGCCCTAAAATTCACAAAGCAGGCTGGTTCAGGCCCACAGTATAGCCCTTGCTTGTAGTCATTCAGGCATCCATTGTTTATAGCCATCCAAGCATCCATTGTTAGTCATTGCTTAAAACTATGTACAGCCTTGAGCTTTTTACAGGTATTTCCCCACCCCTTAAGACCTCCAGCCCTTCAGTTCTGGAAAAGCAAGTTTGCACAAAAGGGAATTCCATCAATGAATGTCACCCAGAATGAACAGCCTGCGGTTAAGCAGGTGGACTGGAACGATTACCAAGAGCCAACTCCACCCGAGCTCTTGCCGACCAATGACTGTAAAGGTCATAGAAAATTCCTCAGCTAAGCAACCCCCCCCACCCCAAGACCCCTTAAAAACCCCTTGCCCGAGCTGCTCGGGGCCGCTTCAGTCTCTCCTGCGTGAAAGGTTGCTGGAGCCGCCCGGCGCGTCGTTAAATAAAACCTCATGCTATTGCAGCGAGAAGGGTCTTGGTCTTTCTCTCGGTGGCCTCGTTCCTGACTGAAAGACGGGGGTCTTTCAGAACATGTTAACTTGCTGATTGGCACACAGGAAGCCGTATCTGTGCTGGAAGCAGGGGTGTGAGCCTGTGCAGTTGCTGTGGGCGGTGAGTCCACGTGACTAATGAAAATGACAGCTGTCCATCTTTTCTAACTCAGTCATTTTAGGGAATTTTTCCCTTTGGTTGTAGTATGAATTATATTGTTGGAACCAAAGTTCCTGCACCTGATCGAGCCCCTCAACTAAAGACACAGAGACGCCACAATCGATGCAAAGGCAAGAGGCTTTAATCACCAGCGCGCTGGGGTCACCCTGCTTTTCGGGAGCAGGAGCGGCCCCGAGCACTTAGGGTTTGGGTTTTTTATAGGGCAGGGAACAAATTTCAAACACAGCAAACACAGCAAACGGGATGAGACATCTGGTTCTTGGTGATAAGGATGGCTCAAGGGGTGAAGCACAAGTCAGTATGACTAAGGGATAAGGTACAGGGCAGTTCATCAAGAGTCAGTGTGACTAAGGGGAAAGGTACAGATCAGTTCATCAAGAGGGCTTTACATTTCATATTTTCCACAATATTATCAGAAGCCTTAATGACTCTTAATGTGGTCTGTTTAAAAACTAATGACACAACCAAACAATGTGGTGTCACTTGGCCATAAAAGAAAGAAAAAGTACTGATGCCTGAGCTTATCTTCAGACCCCTTGTGAGAGGGCGGAAAGCTGCAGAAGTATTGGAAAAGATATTTTGCATGCGTGGGTGCAAATACACAGGCACTCAGTAATAAACACATTTGCGTTTCAATCTGCGTGGACTTTCCTGGGAGAATACACAGATAGAAGAGTGGTTGCTTAGGGGAGGGACTGAAGAAAAGCGCTGCATATTGCATGTCTGACTTCACTCGGCTCTGTGTGTGTGTGACCAGAAGTCTGTTTCAATTGTGTTCATTTTTAAGGAATTCTGGATCCTGAAGAAGCTGCAAAGGATACTGAGGTCCCACTTACTCTTCCTTCCAGTGGCAGCGTGTTATTTCTCTATTATAATTTGACAAGTGTGGAACTGATGTTGATACAATTCACATGCCTGTTTCAGATTCCCCTAGCTTGCATGTATCCATATATATGTTTGCATTCTTTGCAGCTTTATCATAAAAACTTTGTAGTCATTCCCAAATCCGTATATAGAATGGTTACCATCCACACAGAAGTCTCTGTGCTATCTATCCCTGCATTTGATGATAAAGGACATATAATAGACATATAAACATCCCTGCGTTAGCCCATCTGCAGCTCATTCTCTGGGACCCGACAGTTCATAGAGTTTTACTTCTCCCAGTTCTGCATCTGGCGAGGAGGGCTGGAGAGCAAGCACGTGGAATGAGGGTCGAGTGAGCGCATCCTTTCATCAGCAGCTGTTCCAGGTGGGAGGACAGAATCCTGGGCCTGGTTCCAACCAGATGTTCCATCTCTCGTCTCGGATTCATTGGAGATTAAGTTTCCAGTACACGAACTGTGGAGGACACATCCAAACCACTGCACACAGCCCTGCCAGGGTAGCAGAACGAAAGGATCAGAAGATGTTAGTATGGATGTGTTAGATGTTCCAGTCCTGCATTAATCCACGTGGACTAAATCGATGTGTAAAATGAGAAAATTGAGTTTTCAGCATTCCTTTCAATATAATCTTATTATAGATGATTTCATGTCATCTTGAAAGAGGGCCATCATTTCATTTATTTGTCAAGTGTATGCACAGCCATTTTTATGTCCATCTTTGCTGTAGACCCTGGAAATATACCAGTGAACAAAACAGATAAATCCCTATCCTCATAAAACTTCTATTTTAGGGAAGGAAAAAAAATCAATAGGGAAGACAGCCAATAAACTTACAGGTAGGAAGACAGCAACTCAAACTGCTCTGTAGGTAGCTGTTATTGTACCCATAGAATGAGCGCTTACAGTGGAAACCTTGGGTCTAGAGCTGGATGAGGGAAGGGAAATGCCCGTATCAGTGGTGTGGCCTGAAGAGCCATAATTTGATATAGCACAGAGGCTTGAGCACCCACAGGAATAGACAGGTCAGAGTGGACCCTGGGGTCGCTAGAAGCACACAGGCGGAAGGGTGGGAAGGGAGGGGAGGGAGGGAAGCAGGAAAACTGGGATGAATACTCAATATGCTTGTAAAAGTAGAAAAAAAACTTCTGTTTTAGGTGGGGCAACTCTAGGGCATATTGGCCGCTGAGCAGTAGAGGAAAAGAGAAGAAAGGGACTAGAGATGGAGATGCACCTCAGAGGAGGCCTGGGACCATTCGCCTGTGAATGTTCTGATTAACTTGTATTTTGTGTGTGCGTGTGTGCACACATGCGTTGCTGCCTGCATGCCACTGTGTGTGGAGGTCAAAGGACAACTTCCGGCTGTCAGTTCTCCACCATGAGGGTTCTGGGGCTTGAGCATCCACTGCTAGACCCAGCAGCAGGTGCCTTTACCTGCTGAGTCATTTCAGTGGGCTGATGGCAAAGTGACCTAAGGAACATGGCGGTAGTCAGTGAATAATGTACGCAGAGAATACAGGGCATCCCAGACCCTGGGAATGGTAAATGTAAGACCTTGGGGCTGCAGCATGCTGGAGTTAACCCTGGTCAGAACCCATCATGAAGTGGAGTAGCAGTAAGTTAGGCTAAGTTTAGAAGTAAAAGGATGTGGAGGTTAGTCAAAAGGATCTGAAAAGGACCTCAGCATTTAGAGCAAGTGACAGGAAAGATGGGGCTGAGCAGAACATAATATGACTGAAGCTTTTGAGAATGACCGCAGGAGAAGAAGAGCAAAAGCCACAAACCTCCTAAGTTATGGCATCAATCCAGGTGAGCAGCAGTAACGTGGATCGAGGAATGGGGTTGTTGAGTGACTGATGCTTTGAGGTGCACAGAGGAGAAGAATGGGGCAGAAGGAGGAAGGAATAGGAAGGAGAAAGGGCGGCAGGATTTGTGGCATTAGTGCCAGATGGGAGGAGTGCGGTATATGACAAGTAAGACTGAAGGAAAAGATTTTGGAGGGGAGATGTTTTGCGCAAAGAAAATTTGGGATAGATCTTGGGTATCTAAGTGGAGAGTCTTCAGATGCCTGAATCTAAAGTTCAGAGGAAAGAAATGAGCTAGAGATTTAAGTTTGGGAACGATGATGAGATGATATTTAAGGAAATCTGAGAATACGGAAGCAAGGTTCCAGGATTTGGATTCGAGGATTCGAGGTGCATCGATGCTTGAAAGTTGGGGAGCACAAAGCCAGCAAAGGAGACTCGGGCAGGGGAAGACCTGGAGAGTCAGACGGACAGAAGAGTGTCCCAAGAGGCGGCACTGAACTTCTGGCTTTGCGCTTTAATGACAGTTTACGAGGAGGGCTGGTAATTGATGATCACATTTAGCAGTGTGGAGTTCATTAGTATTCTGAGAAGAACAAGTTTGAAGCGGGGGACAAGTCTGATTGGAATGGATTCAAGAGAAAGAGGCCGAGTTGGAAACAGGCAGGAGAATCCTGAGAAATTTTTGCTGAAAGAGGAATAGGAAATGTGGTACACAAATGTGGCTTGCAAGAGAGGTTCTGAAATATTTTTGTTTTTTAAAAATTATTTTATTACTATTTTTAAAGGGATAGAGGGGCATTTTATTCAAGAACCAAAGGTGACTGAATGACCGTGGCCTGTAAACACAGATCCTGGTTTTCCCAAATTCCATGTGTTCCATTCTGCTTACGGTTTTGTGGGTTGATTTTTTTTTCTTTTAAAATGGGAAAATTGAGATATTGGTAGGAGCTGAGCAAGAGTAACTGCTATAGTCAGGGTGGGTAAGAGGGTGGGTGTGGTTGTGGAGCTCTGGTGCACAGGTCAACTGAGAGATCAGAAACAATCCAACCCACGAGAAAGACATGAGGGTGTGGGCGCAGATGCAGTTAAATGTGTGGGTGAGCCTTCGTGTCTCGGTGAGACAGGAAACAGGTTCAGAACACAACACCGAATGTGGGGTGGGATGGAAGGTCCAGGAGCAAGCTTCTGACCTCCACATGCATGCACACACATACATGCACGCATGCACATTGCATGCACACAGGCACACAGGCACATGCATGCACACAGGCACATGCATGCACACAGGCACATGCATGCACACAGGCACATGCATGCACACACAGGCACATGCATGCACACAGGCACATGCATGCACACAGGCACATGCATGCACACAGGCACATGCATGCACGCACACACACATGCATGCACGCACACACACATGCATGCACCACACACATGCATGCACGCACACAAATGCACACACACACATGCACACACGCACAAAAAAATATATATGAGAGTGAGAGAGACTAGTCGGGGGTGAACAGGGATGCTTTCCTGGCGGCTTCAGGCTCTGTGGTGAGAGGAACCCGGGACACATCCGGGAGGTGAGCACAGCATGTGGAAAGCTTTAGAGGAGGTGATAGTGAGAGAAGCAAGTACTGGGGAGTAGCAGAGTAGTAAGATAAGGTGTACTTGACATCATTAAGGACGCTTGACTTTCCTGGTCTTGATTTAAGAGAACATTATCCAGCTGCCCTCTTTGACACATTGAGCTGGGTAAGGACCAATGTGGAACCGGAAAATTAGATTGATACCAATTTTAGCCAAGCAAGAGTGACAATGTATGAAGGAGGAGGATGAGGTAGTGTTTTGTGTAAGACACGAGAATGAGCAGTGATTGGATAGAGATTTAACTTGGGGAAGACAAGGGAAGCTAAAGGGAGGTGAGAAGGAGGTACAGGCAGCGCTTACCCGCAGTCCCAGCCCTTGGAGGTGGAGACAGGAGGACTACAAGTCTGTCTAGACCACATCAACCAAGATGAGTATATAAATACTAACCTAACTAAAAATTAACAGATTAAACTTGTTGGGTTGAAAGGTTTTTAGGTTATTGGGGTTAGCATATTTCAAAGGCAATGAACTGATGGAGTGTTTTGGAGGGGTTGTGTTTATCGAAGTGAAGCCCACCTAAGGTTTGACCGTGTGGGTGACTAAAGGGAGGGTCAGGGTAGGATCACTGGAAGGGAGAATGTCAAGAAATGGGCAAGCAGGGATCTGGGCGCATTGTCCGTGTGGATGCCTGACAGTGATGGCGCCATGGAAGCAGTGCGATAAGCAGCTAGAATCTCCGGAAGTAAAGGAGCGGCAGTGGTGGTGAGGAAATAAAGGAGCGGCAGTGGCAGTGCCATTCTGGTGACAGATACAAGCTTTAGGGAAGAGTGAGAGAGACTAGTCGGGGGTGAACAGGGATGCTTCCCCGGCTTCAGGCTCTGTGGTGAGAGGAGATGAGCACAGCACGTGGTAAGCTTTAGAAGAGGTGATAGTGAGAGAAGCAAGTACAGTTCCAGCAGACGACTGCACATATATTGTTTTGTGCGTGTGTGCATGCCCGTGTGTGCATGCGCGTGTGTGCATGCATGTGCCTGTGTGCATGCATATGCCTGTGCGCATGCAATGTACATGCGTATATGCATGTGTGTTCTTGCATGTGGAGGTCAGAAGCCAATGGGCGGGAGCGGTCCTCTTCACTCTGTGGTTCTAGGGATGGAACTCAGGTGTCAGGCTTGGTGTAGGTATCTTCACCCTGAGCATCTCTCCAGCCCAGAGCAGGTATCTTACATGCAGGCACAGAGGGCAGTAATAGCAGATAGTGGGGAACAGAAAAAACTGTAATGTGATTGAAACCTCAGGCCTTGTCCTCCTTGTTTGATGTATTCTCAGCCTTATCTCTTTTAGTATCACTTGAAACCTGAAAGTCTTCCCTGTATTTCAGTATCTAGAATTTTTTCCTAAAATTGAGTAATCCTCAAGACCAAGATAGTTTCTTCATGACTGACCATGAGCCATTGATAAAGATTTTCGTTACAGCTCCCCAGTTGTTCTTTACGTCAGCAGTAGCTGTGGGCACGTGGCACAGAGCAGTGACAGCGCCTGCCCCTCACCAGCCGCCTCCCCCGGCCTCCCAGGACCACCCAGCTGTAAGCCTAGGCAGACCGTTGTTCCACATTTTCAAAGTTTGTAGTTACTTGACCTGTATTTATCCCACTTAAGTTCTTCGTTAAACGACTAACAGGGTCCTTAGGGTCTGTGAACACTTCCTGCTCGGTCACCATGTGGTCCGTCAGCTGATGTGTGTTTAGTGAGCCTGGCTCAGTATTAAAGGCCAGTTCATTGGCCTCACAGAGTAGGGAAATGGAGGACATTAACACAGCCATTAGTCAAGGAAAGGGAGGCTTCCAGATTATTCCACCAGTGCTGCAATGAGACCCCAATGTCCAGGTTCCGTTCCCCCTTCAGTCTCCTTGGAACGGTGTTGGCTTTGTGTGGTGACTTAGGGAAGCACAGGACACCCCTACTCATACTTGTGGGCGTGATTCCTCTTCATTCGTGAATCCCTTTCTGGAGGACAGACCATCCCTGAGCTGAGGTCCGTTCTGCGAGTTGCTGCCACCCCATCGTGGCGTGGGTTCTCAGGGTGACAGTCGCAGTGTCTCCCATGGCACCTGGTTGTAGTCCAGTGCTCTGCAGCTCCTCAGTCACTTCTAGTTGATTTCACATCAGTCTAAATACACTCACTTCTATCTTACTGGCTTAACGGCCATGTTTGCAGGTTTCTAAAAAGAGAGAGAGAGAGAAAAAAAGTAGTGAAAACATAGGAGCTAGATTATAAATTTAGGAGATTGTAAATTACCTTGTACCCAGCAATGCATACTCCCTTCCACTTCCGTATGACTGTTCTTTACTGGAACCTTCTCTGTGTCAAAAGTTGCCTGGCACACTGGCAGAAAATCCCATGGAGCTGGGTCCTGATGAAGGCTCCAGTGAATTCCCACTGCACAGCTTCCCGGCAGTGCGATCACAGCTCATCACTCATCTCTCAGACCCTCCGCCCCCAAGCAGAGGGCAGCTGCCTTCAAACCAAGTGTTTTTATTCGAGTTAAATAAGCTGAGGTGAAAACTGAAAATTGCGTTATTGTGCTAACTAAAGGATAGGCAGTTACAGGGAAGAAAGCTGAATTGCTAAGAAATTGATCCTAAAAAATACATAATTGATCTTGGATTCTGAATGTCTATGCTATAGTTCGTAAAAGATAGAATCTGAGTGCTCTTTCAAAACAAAAATGAATGGCTGAAAACCAGTTGTGCTGGAAGACGGACACGCCCTGCATGCTGTGTCTAGTCAGCGTGGCCTCAGAGTTGTTTTCTAAATACTCCCCAGAATTTGTTCTACTTGAAGTTTTCCATTTTTTAAGCTGTTTTTGGAAAGAGTGGTGGACTGGATTGTGAGGTTTCTGTCCTTTTCGGGGCAGATGGATACCTTTGTCTGTTGCAGGCTGTCATAGTTAAGCACAGGTGTCAACTTGACTGTTGAGGGTTTGAGTTCTGGCACAGTTGTAGAAAGTTGATGGTTGAGTTAAGCCCAGAGCAAACCTGAAGGATTGGTCATCTCTCAACCGTTATGCAGTGATGGTATAGCCAGTTCCCTCAGCCCTGATGTTGGTGCATGCTCTCCCATCAAGCTGGACTGAGAACTGTAACTGGACTGTTGTAAGAAAGTAAACTCCTTGTTCCCTTATGGTGTGTTATGGTCATTTATCAGCAACCATGCAGGCGGACTGCAACACAGGAATTGATAACTTTCTTTACGGATGCCAAGGTTTCACACCTAGAGACTTGCTGAGACTAGTGAGAGTGCATTTCATTTCTGAAACTCTGAGGAGGGAAGCTTCCTATTTGTAGTTGGACAAAATCGAGATGACATCAGGACATTCGACTTTAAAAATAACCTATTTATTCATGTTTAGATCAATGTTCATGTTGATTCTTTTTTATTTTTATTATTTCTTTATTTATCTATCTACTTATATTTGCGTGTGTGTGTATGTGTGTGTGTGTGTGTGTGTGTGTGTGTGTGTGTGTGTGTGTCAGAGGGCACTATGTGTCCCTGTGGAGGGTCAAGGGTGACTTTGGGAATCATCCTGGATTGCTTCTACCTGCTTTTTGCTTTACTTGGGAATATTTCAAATTCTGCCCACCAGGGCCCAAAGTGCTCATTTCCACCTGGTGTTTTTTTTTTACGTGTGACCTGGAGTCCAAACTCAGGACCTTCTGCTTATGAGGCAGAGTGTTAACCCCAGAGCCATCCTTCCCGCCCATTCATACTGATTCTTAATGTACTAGTTGTGGGGTATTACGAGGTTTTCATCTTACAGCTGTTGGGGAGCCAAGGCACATACAGCAATCAATCACTATTTGTTTTCTCCTGGTTGCTGGTACCTGTCATGGTGGGTTTCTGATGAAAAGACCCATCTTTCAGTCTGTATTTTCCTTTTACATAGGAAGGTTTGTATGAATTGTACAAATACTGGTGTGTTTTCTTTGTTATAGTTTACAGGCAAAGAATTTGACACTTAAAGTAAGTTATTTCTCCCTCGAACCCAATGAGAGCTTTTATAGTCTCCATTTTATGAAAGAAAACATTTAGAAATCCGGTAAACACAAATTGCTCCAGTGAAGTAAGTATCCTTTCCTCCCTCTTACCTGAAAGCTTGGCTGGTTCTCTCTGTTTCACTCTTTATAACATCTGGAATGCTCTGGAGTTTTGCCCACTCTGCAGCTTTTTGTTTATGGCTGCCCCGTGGGTGATGCATGTGTGTTTGTCCTTAGCATTCCTCAGATTTCTTAGGACATGGACTTGTCTTCAAAAACTGAACATTTTCTCATCCTCCCATAGTGCCCCATTCTTTCTGTTTTTAAGCATCTGTTGTATATAGATTTGAAACTACCCTTGAGACTATTGGGGGAGGCGTTCCCCCACTTCGTGTTCCTTTCTTGTGCCACTCCGTGTCTCCAGGCTCGCTGATATTTTTTTCTTTCTCTTCCCTGTCCCCCTCTCTTTTCTTTCTTTCCCCAGTGTCTCAGTGAGTAGCCCAGGCTTGCGTGGACCTGACTGTCCCGGGCTGACCTCCAGCTTGCCAGCGCCCTGATCCGCCTCCCACATGCTGAGACGTGCTGAGGTTAGGGGCCTCTGCACCACGCCCGGCGGAACCTTATTTTCTAAGGAGCTGTGATAAAGTCTAGTATGATTTGTTCATCTCTCAGTCTTGGCTGAGGAATGGAAGGGAAAAAATAATTTCTACGAAGCAAGGACTTTCCAGCGAAGTTGAAGTCTTCATGTTGAAGCTTATCTATTTTAGTTCAGTCTGCCCAAATCCTACAGGTGAATGGCCGCCATCCGCTGTGTCTTATTGTAATAATTCCACATGAACTATTGTCCAGTGGATTTGAAACCATCTCTATAATGTGAGAGTGCCAAGTTGGCCTTTTGGCTAAGATTAAGTGGAAACTAACTGAGATTCAGAAATGATTCTAGATCCCTGCTGTCAAGTTTTAATATGAACAAGGGATCATATTTATTTTTACTCTCATATTGGAACTTCTTGAGGTCTTTTGGAGTATGTCGTGAAGTTGTGGGGACCAAGAATCTGCTTAGTATATTGAAGGAGAGCAGGAAGACGTGCAGACGGAATGAGCCATGAGCCAATTTGTTGGAGTGAGCCTGAGCTCAGATCTTAGGAGAAGAGCAACAGTAATTCATTGTTACTGTATTCAGTCAGCTGATTGCCATCAGTGCAGATTCTGGTTCCAGCCCCAAATCTAACTGGTTTCACTGACGCCTCTGCTGAATGTCTTCTTCTAGAACCTGAGATAATATATATGATCTCTGTTTGATAGGTCACAGGTTCTAAAACATTGATTCTTAGGCTGGAGAGATGGCTCAGGGGTTAAGACCCCCTACCTCGCAAGCAGAAGGCCCTCAGTTCAGATCCCAGGTCCCATTTAAAAACGGGGGGGGGGGGGATGGTGGTGCAGGCCTGCACTTCTGGCTCTGGTGGGTCGAGCCTGGGAAATACCAGCGCGAAGCAAAACAACACATACACACACTCACATACACACACACACACACACACACACACACACACACACACACACGCTAAATGAATAAGTAAAGTTTAAAAAAAATAAAACATTGATTCTCTGTGAAAAGTAACCAGCAGCATATTGATTTTACTAGTTTGGTAATTTTCAATATTTTACTGACTTCCTGGACTTTTTTCTTTTTAAAAATAAGAATAGTATCTCATTTGTACTGTCTGCAAAGCATTTTTATAACTTGGTGTGTGAAAATCTCCAATCCTGAAGGAAGATGCTTAGATGATCGAATCGTTGTGGACATACCCACTGGGACCTTCTGTAGTGAGTGAGGTAACATGTTGCCACAGGAAACAGTGGACTTGAATTTACAAAAAAAAAAAAGCTCAATTATAGTTAAAGTTGAACTGAATAGCTCTGTAACCTTCAGCAGACTAGTTCAATTTAAGACTTATTTTCCCATCTATTAAACATGTGTTCCCATCTGAAGGTTATAGGAAGATATGCCTGAAGATCATCGTCATAAAGGCGTGAGAGAACTTCTGTCCTGGTCTCTGTCCAGGTCTCTGTCCTGGTCTCTGTCCTGATCTCTCCACACTGGTTCTCTGCACCTGGTCTCTCTGTGCTTGGTCTCTGCACAGCCCATCCCTATCCATGTCCACAATGTCTCCTTCAGAGAGGGCTGATTCCCCAGGGCTTGTTTTGCTTGCTCTGTCTGGCCTGCTTTCTCCTCTGGAGTCTCTTGGTTCACTGGCTTTCCTGGGCAGCCTCCAGCAGCCTTACAAAAAAAAAAATCATGTTTTTTTCTGAGCAGGCTGTATTTTTGGCTGCAGCCTGGGAATTCTGGGAATGCGATTGCTTTTTAAGCAGCAAGCTGTGTTGGCTGGGATTGAGAATAAGCCTTCTGGACGCTGTCCTGCCCACTGAAGTCTAGGGACAAGGGGATGGGATCGCCAAGTCATCCACCTTTTAGCTGTGGGTCCCAGGGGAGGATTAATGGAAGCCTGGGGACCCCATGGGTATATAAAATAGAATTTCTACTCTTTGACCTCAGAAAGCAGGCGTCCTGCCTGGCTAACTGATGCTTGCATGTGTGTAAATCATGAGGCTCAGAGGAGGGAAGCACAGGATCTTCACACCAGCATCTGGAGTTTTCCACCACCACAGACTGAAATATTCTTTCTCAGAACAAAGTCTCTTATGTTTGGTCACAGTGAGAATCCTGCTATTTTGGAGGCAGCCCATGACTGAAGCTCTCATTGTGTCGTGAGGATTGTAGAATTAAACTCATTTATGCCCAGCACCCTGCATACGAGCACGCTAAGGAGCAGGTACTTACCTGCAGTGTGAACGCAAGGGCTACACAGCACCAGCCCTCGTCTTCGTGTTTCTTTGGTTCCGAGCTAACTTACACGGACATGGCAGAGGACAACAAGCTGAAGTTAGCTGTCCATGTTGAGGTGTGGGCAGAGCACAGGCAGGGGTCTCATGGGCTCTATCCATGTGCATGGTGCTTTGTATGGGCTATGTGACTGAACCAGGCTTTGCTCTACGACAACGCCCAATGAAAATTCGTGCAGGAAGTCATCCCTATGGTTCAGGAAAATTCTGTGATTTCCCCACTTAAACACCCTTTCATTGCTGTATAAAATACCCAAGAAAGACACGTTGAGGGAGAGACTTATTTTGGCTCAGAGAATACAGTCCACAATCACATGACACCGCGCTTTGTGCCTAGGGCAAGGCAAAAGGTCATGGATGTGGATAAGATGGAGGGAGCTGGCTCAGTAGCTGGCATTCGTCAGCAGAGCTCAGCAGTCATGCATTCTGGCAAGTGACATGTGTCCCCCTCTCAGCGATCCTGTGGATATGGTGTGGCCAGTTCCCTCAGCTATTAGTGTTGCTATAAGATCTCTCTCTTTTTTAAATTATTATTTCTGCTCATACAAACTTAACAGGTACACTGGTCCCCTCCCTCTCTCCATCTCCCCCCACCCCCTGCTATTTCCTCCCCTCCCCCCTTCCTCTCCATCCCCCAGTGCCCCCCAATCCCCGTAGCATCCTTGAATGTGCATGCGAAACTCTCCTCTGGGTCCACCTCTCCGATGAGGCACAAGGACCCAGGGGCATTTCCCAGAACCCTTTCCTATGTTCTCCATAAGCTTATGAACACTACTGTGACTGTCAGTCCCTAGCCTCCAAGGATCCTAGTGCCTTTAGTCCATGCTAGACTTTGTGGGGTCAGTAATGTGTTAGACATAACGCAGGTCATGCAAAGTCCTATTATGATTCTTTTGGCCCTAACTTGGTTGGAGTATCTTGCATATCATTGCTCCTCCCATCCTTGTGCTCTTACAATCTTACCGCCCCCTCTTCCGCAAATTTCCCTGAGCTTCAGGATGGGGAGAGATTAGACTGGCCCAGTTCCATGTGGTTGATATAGAATCTCTGATGTTCTGAATTATGGTTTGTTAATTTTTTTTTTTTTTTAGTTTTTCTGCTCCTGCAATGCCCTTGGCTCCATCCTCATGGGTATTGGATGTCACCCCCTGGCCAGAGATAAAAACCTGTTAAATTAGAGTCTTGTTATAAGAGTCTATTCGAAGGTAGATGGAATAAAAATAGGAGACTGCGGTGAGAGAGGGGTTAATCACCCATTTGCAAAATGGTTACCTTCTATCTGGCAGCCAATGTGCCCTCCCCTTCTGGTGAGATCATAGCCCATCAGTTGCAAATGATCAGGAAGGAAAGTCTGTGAACTTTACCAGATGTCTAATTACTTACTTGCAGTCCTTGATGGTGGCCTATTTTCTCTGCTGTAACATGGTGCCCTCTCTCCTTGTTTCTGGTGTAGCCCTCCTTCCCCATCCCTCCTGTTTATAATCTTTGCAATAGTGTAGGTATTACAGAGATTTATCCTTAAGTGTCTCTAAGTGGGTTTGGTACTAGGAGGCACCTATTAGAGAGTACATACGGCACTTAATTTTCTGTGTCTGGGACACTTCACTCAATATAATTGTTGGTAATTCCATCCATTTCCTGGCAAATACATTAATTCATCTTTTTTGATGTCCGAGTAGTACTTCATTGTATAGATGTACCACATTTTCCTTATCCACTCGTCAACTGTTGGACATTTGGGTTGATTCCATGACTTTGCTATTGTAAACAGTGCTGCTATGAATGTGGTCGTGCTTGTGCTATCGAGGTGAATTTTTGCTGTATGGGGGGTTATTCCCAAAAGTGGAATCTCAGGGTCATATGGCATCTCAATCTTTAACTTCTTTAAGAATCTGCAGACAGCTTGCCAGAGTGGCTATATGAGCCTGCATTCCCACCAGCAATGTAGGAGAGTTCCCCTCTCTCCACATCCTCTCCAGCATTTGGTGTTGTTTGTATTGTGGATTTTTGCCATCTTGACCAGGGTGAGATGATATATCAGGGAGGTTTTGATTTGCATTTCCCTGATGGCTAAGGATGTGGAGCATTTTTTAAGATATTTGTTAGAAATTTTAATTTTATCCCTGGTAAAGTTTCTTTTAAGTTCCAGGTACCATTTTTTAATTGGCCCATTGGTTTCCTTGCTGTTTAGTTTTCTCAGTTCTTTGTGCACTCTGGATAATAGAGCTCTATCTGATATGTGGTTAGCGAAGATTTTCTCCCATTCTGTGGGTTGCCTTTGTGCTTGAGTTACAATCTCGTTATCTGAACAGAAGCTCTTTAATTTCACAAGATCCCATCTGTTGAGTGACTGTGCTATTGGATATCTGTTTAGGAATTGTTGGCCTAACCCAATCAACTGGAGGGAGTTCCCTACCCTTTCCACTATGGTTTTTATAGTCTCTGGCCTTATATTGAGGTCCTTGATCCATTTTTTAAGTAATTCTTGTACATGGTGACAAGTACGGGTCCAGTTTTAATCTTCTGCATGTGGAGATCCAGTTTTGCCAGCACCATTTCTTGAAGATACTGTTCTTTTTCCATTGGATTTTTTGGGCCCCTTTGTCAAATATCAAATGGCTGTAGTTGTGTGAGCTTATATCTGGGTCTTCAACCCTTATCCATTGATCTGTATGTCTATTTTGGAGCCAGTACCAGGCTGTTTTTATAACTATGGATTTGTAGTATAGAGCAGTGTTTTTGTTACTCAGGATTGTTTTTGCTATCCTGGGTCTTTTGTGCCTCCATATGAATTTTGAGATTGTTTGGTCAACTTCCTTAAAGAATTGCTTTGGGATTTTGATTGGTATAGCATTGAATCTGTATATTGCCTTTGGTAGGATGGTCATTTTTATGATGTTGATTCTGCCAATCCAGGAACATGGGAGGTCTTTTCACCTTCTGGTGTCTTCTGCAATTTCTTTCTTTAGAGTTTTAAACTTTTCATTGTAAAGGTCTCTGACTTCCTAGGTTTATACGAAGGTATTTTATTTTTTTAGGGGCTATAGTAAATGGGATTGTTTCTCTCAGGGCTTTTTCATTTCTTTCATTCTGGGCATATAGGAAGGCCACTGATTTTTGTACATTTATTTTGTATCCTGCCACCCTGCTGAACTCCCGTATTAGTTCCAGGAGCTTCCTGGTGGAGTGTTTGGGATTACTCAGGTATAAGATCATGATATGTGAGGGTGAAGTTGTATATGTTTTGGGGGTGGCTATATGGAAAAGTTAATCTACAGTGATTAATAATTGAAAGGAACAGGATGGTAAAAAAGAGGTTTACTTATCTTTGGGCTGGATGTGAAGAATCTCTCCCATGTGATAGGATGATTTTAGAGGACTTCAGATCTATGGCTTTTGTCCCCTAGAGCTTTGCTTGGGTTTTCTTTGGACTCTGTTGAATTCTGAGGATCAGAGAGTCCCCCCTGGTCTGTGTAGAGGGGCATGGGGTCCGCCGGTCTGGTCCAGGGCAAAAAGGGCTATGCGTCTAGTTGTCCTGCAGTTCTCCTGGGACCTGGGACATGGCCTAGAGCCCTTCCCCAGTGCCAGGGCAGAGTGGCTGCCACTCTGGCTGTCTGGTGGCACCAGAGAGTGACCTGGGGTCTGGGATGTGGTCTACGGCTCTTACCTGAGGAGCAGGGGGTCAGCCAGTCTGGCCCCAGGAAAAAGTGCACTTTCTCACATACTATATAATTGGAACGACACAATGGGAAATTCCAAAAGTTAAAGTAGATATTTTCCCCATTTTTTTCTTGTCTGTTCTTTAGGAATGCCCAGCCAGCCCACCCTCCTCATGCCAGGATCCAGCAACACTGATTTTGCAGCAATGCAATCTGAAGCACATATGCAGTGATAGGGCTTATCCTAAGTTACACAAAAAAGCAATTAAAAATCCTGCAAGAGACTTGTGGGCTGGGTAGTAAGGGTAAAGGGGACAAAAGAGAAAAAGGAAGTCTTTAAAAACTGTGTGTTTATATGCGGTTTGTGGCATTGGGAAACTTAAGTGTGCCTGTGGAGGCCCAAGAGTGACACTGGGAATCATCCTGGATTGCCCTACATTCTTATTGCTTTGCTCTGGGTGTTCCCAGTTTCTGTCTTCCAGGGGCAGAATTGCAGGCCATAGCCATTTGTATGTGGGATGTGGGATTTGAAGTCACGTAAATTTGCTTGTGAGGCAGACCCTTTAACTCCTGAGCCATGTCTTCAGCTTCAAAATGTAATTTATTGATGGCTACTCAGTAGAAATATTAACACCGTCCTGCATTTCTCTTCGTAAAAGGGAAAAGGACTACTCCTCATAGATACTGACTTTTCCCTCCAGGCTGGTGACAGTACCAGGTGTACTTTATTAAACACACTTGCAGTAATCAAAGGAGAAGGAAACACAAAGGTCATGTCAGTTGGCTGACATCTCTATTGCTTTCTAGGCACATCTCTCTGAAGCTCACAGGCAAGAAGCAGGAGAATGTCCACTAAATGGCAGTAGAGGAGGGGAGCTAGCAGAGCACAGGCACTTTAGATTCCTGGACTTCTGCTTAAATGTCCACTCATTGCTCCTGGCATGTCTCCTTTTTCTTTGGCCATCTGTGGATTTCCACCTCATTCTTGCCAAAAGACAGTGCTGTCCAGGAAAGGGCTTCCCAAGACTATGTGTTGAGTCTGTTCAGGGCCTGGATTTAGAAGCTTCAGAGTGGAATCTCCAGAAGGTAGGCTTTGGGGAACTCGGTAGCCCAGGTTAGGGACTGACAGTGGTGGAAAACTGCCAGGACAACTTGAGGTGTCCCAAGTCTGCAATGTGGATGAAACAGAGCAGGAGCTCTGGGTGGCCCTATTCTTACAAAGAGAGGTCTCTATATAGGGGTACTCACATTTTCCAGATGATCAAGTCCACCAGGAGTTCACTGATGTGCCAGTGTGAAGGTCCTCACAGAGGAAAGGCACACCTCACCCATCTGAGAACATGTACATAGATCACAGAGAGTGTGAACTGCTTCAACCATCTCCAGGAGGTAAACAAGGGAGTCCCCAGAAAGCAAGGCAGCTTCTAATTTTGTTTCTGTAAACCAAGGGAACATCATACCACATGATGTTGGCAAGTGGCTCTTCACACATGATGGGTGACATGGCATTGGTGAATCTGGTGGCTGCTTGCCGTTTCCACATTTGGACACATCCAACAGGCAGATCAGATTATTGGTATGCACCAAATCCCTTCATGTCCCAATGTTACCTTAAGCATGAGAAACAAAAAGAAACATGGTATCTCACAGGCAGGCCATTGGAGACGTGTCCCCAGGCCTGTGTCCCAGGGCAGAGCACGGGGCAAGAGCCCCACAGGACATCACAGCCTTCTCCTGTGCTGAGCCCTCAGGGGCTATCTGGAGCTCTTCAGAACCCTTACTTGTGGGGGGGGGGTCAGTCTAGACCTTCCTTCATAAACACTTAGGTAGATGCTAGTCCTCCCTCCCCCCGCCCCCACCCCCAGAGGCCAGAGCTAGCATGGCTGTGGGAGGGCCATAGGTCAGCCATGAGCTCCAGAGGTAGCAGTCTTTTCCAGCACATGGATTCCAGCTGCTCTGTGGAGAGTCATTGTGAAGATGAGGGGAATGGATTGCCTTTCGGGGGTCAATGGACCCAGATTGCTCTGCAAGGATGCTTCTCTCTCCCATAGTAGGAACTAGCATTTGTGACACATTCTCCTTAAATCTCTCCTTTGCAGAGCACAGCATGGCCAATGATGTGTCAAGGTTCAAAACTTGAGAACTGGTCAAATATGCTGCTGTATCTGGCAGATAAAGACACAGTCTCCATCCTGACCTGTCATTAGCTCTGGACTTGGGTGTAGCCTAGACTATGAGGTCCAAAATGGGCATTCTTGGCCTTTCCCCCCTCCACAGATCTTTATGACAGGAAAGTCATTGTTCTCTCATCTTCCTCCCAACACATAACAGTAGCTGCTCCTGAAAGGAAGGGTCCTTACAGCCCACGATATCCAGGTGTGAGCATCAGAGGTGTTGCCCCATGAGGCAGCTGTGCAAGGAGAGAGAGAAGCCTGGGGCAGGAGGCAGCAAGTGCATGCAGCAGAAAAGGAAGCAACAGGGAGGAGGATGAAAAGTAAGCAAAAAGTAAACGATGATATCAGTCGTGGCAGCCAACATTAAATAATCCCTAGGAATAGAAAGGACATTGCCACATATATCTGTACATCAGAATCAACAGCGTCCATCAGAATCACATCTCCCTGGTCAGGCCATTATTCACACCTCTGAATAAGACCGTCTGGGCTTTTTCCTAAGGAGCGAGTAAAGGTCCCGAAGGTTAACCACTCAGTGCTAAGTCAGTCATTTTACACACTGTCAGGTAGCGCTGATAAAGTAGATTCTGTCACCCAAAGTCTGCCTACCTTGGTTAGGCCAGCAGCTAAAGCACATAGAACATTGTTAGGAGCCAGGAGCAAGAATCACCAGGATTTGTGAACAAGTGACAAACAAACAAAAACACCAGCAAGTAAAAACATTAAACATGACAACCTGCAGAAAGAGGGAACCATGTGCTGAGTGAGAATGTGTCTTGTCTGTTTTGCAGTTTTAACAATGAAACACAGGAATATTTCCCCAAAGCACAGCATAGGAACAACAAGTTTTAAATATACTAGAGCAACAGAAAACCCCAGCCACCTCTCTAATAGTAAAAATGCCCAGAAAAACCTTGATTCCAAATGTCTATATATCCATCCAAGTGAAAAATTAAAGGAAGAGTAGTTAAGCCACTGCTTGTGGATTTAATACTGGAAGGGATTATATAACCTCATACGATACCATGTGTTATGTCAATGGAGGAAGCAAACGTTCCCCAACAGCAACATGTCGAAATGTTTGTCCCCGTCAATAAGGAGATGTTTCTCAACACAGTCTGTTGTGACAGTAGACTGAGGTCAAATGCATTGAAGTAAGTGTGTGGTCCATACATTTGCTGTATCAGTGCAGGAGTGGCCTAGTTAGCTGGATCCCTGAGGCTTGAAGGCCACTTATTCTTAATTGGCCACCTCCAGGCCAAGTAAGAGTCCCTAGGTCAAAACCAGGGCAAATGACACCCAAGGACAGCACTGGTAACAAACCCTAAGTATCTAATCCATGTTCAGGTAAAGTTGGTTATATTCACCACACCAGTGTAGAGACTAGACAACACAGTCAGGAACAATAATCTAAGGAGTTACCAAAAATTGAGGCTCTATGCATTTTCACATTAACAAGGGGCACACAAAACCATCCAAGAGGGTAACATCTATTCTCACAAGATTGTGCAGAGACAGAAAAGGCGAGTTAAGACAACATAACCCTGTAAGTTTTATCATTTAATGACATTTTTAAATTTTATTTTATGTGTGCACATGCACACCTGAGAGCATATATGCAAGTCAGGACATTCACATGAGGACAGAAGTAACTTTCGGGACAGTCAGTTCCCCCAATACATCATGTGGGCTCCTGGAATTGCACTTTGCCCACTGAGGCATCTCGCACTCCGAAAGGATCACTTTTCGTGTGTGAAGATGATGAATCTTCTGTTAGTGAAGTTATGTCCTATTTGCTCTTCTTTCTATTCTACAAAGGAAGACAGAGAAGGTTGGTACAGGAAGGATATAGTAGGGATCAGAAAAAAGCTTTCTCTAAGAAATTTCTGCTCCTGGGGCTTTAGAAGACAAGAGCCACAGTTCCCCCACCCCACCAGCATAAAGATCAGGACAGGAAGACACAGCACAGCAGCTCAGGGCCGCAGGGGATAAGAAAGGGTCACAATGATGTGTCCTTCTCTAGTTCCATTCCAACACCTGTGCAAAGCAGGCTGGGACTTAGTCCATCCTGGCGGCAAACATGATGTCTTTATGACCATGCACCGTGCACAGCCAGATTCTGAACCTTCTGACTGCTCTGACCACAGCTGCCCGAAAGAAACAGAGGCATGGGAGGAACGAAATGGAGCACCCTGAGTACAGGAACTTCTACGAGATACACGGAGGAGACCTCAAAGGCAACACATTCCCTTTAAGACAAACCTATTTGGCCTCCAGGAGAAATATGATCTGTCCCCTTTCACCATGAGGGAGCAGGTGCAGAGACTGCTGCTAGTCACATAGCGCTGGAGCCAAGACTCAAACGCAAGCCCACCAATGCAACAATGAGCTATAGTTTTCTACTTCCCTAGGCATGGAGCGCCCTAGTGCTCAAGGAAGGGCAGGATCTTACACCTGTGCTTTGCCATCCCCACACTAGCTGCTGACTATGCAAGCAGTTACTGTGACAACGCAGGATGATCCTGCTGTCCTGCTCAGCAGTGGTAAGACAACAAAAGTTTCCATGTGCATCCAAGGGGGAGCGGGGTACAGGACACAAAGCCCTTACTTGGCCCATCTCCATGGGGTCCACAGGATCTGGAGGGAAGCATCAGGAGGTTTCATCCATCCATCTTGCTCAGGGCCTGTGACAGCCTCTTCTTCCTCATTAACAAGTCTCTTCTTAGTGGACCCAAGGTGTCATACCACAGGAAGTGGCTCTGTAGAGAGGAGAGCACCAGTAAGGAGAATGAAAGACACTAGCTACCCTCTAGGAAGCTCTCCCACCTCCTGCCAGTACAGCCCCCACACTGTGGAGTGAGGAGAGACAGGAGCCAGGACAGTGGAGAGAAGCTGGCAGGATCCACAGGCTTCAGCTAGGCCGATAAAAAGGGAGGGTCTTCCTGGAAATCATCCCCCCGCAGTATCCATAAAACACAGAAACTGGGCTTTGGAGCAGCTAGCTTCTACTCACAGGCTTCTCCTTCCTGAAAGACATCCTTGAATACTGGGCTGTTCTCATCACAGGACCAGATAAGGCTGCCCTTGCACAAGGGCTGTGAACATTCCAGTGTGTGAACATTGTCACAAGAAGTTATACACTTACCCCATGAATCACTCTGAGAGCCACAGGTGAGGTCTGGGGAAGGAAGGTCCCATGGGGGTAGATGAAGTAGGATTGTAAAGATCCTAATGATCTGAAACCAGACAACTCACTAAGCTGGGTGTATGACCCACACACAGAAGACCCAGTTGTCATCTAAGGAAAAGGATTAGAGCACTTGCAGTCAGGAGTGAGCTCAGGGATGGAGCTGCTGTTTTCCAGAGCATCACTGCCTTTTCTAGCAACTGCTTCCTCCTGTCCATCAGGTTCTTGGCCTGCAAATGATCCCTCAAAAGCAAGCAAGAGAGATGGGGGAGGTAGAGTACATCCAGAAGCTTCCCTCCACCTGCCCTCTAACACTGTGGGCCAGAAGCTACAGAGACCCATGCATACCCAAGATGCACCTCCTGGCGCACTCAGCTAGTGCTCAGATTTCCTCAGATACTACCCTTTGTGCTCTGTGAAGCATATACTATCTTATGCATCCTGTCTCCGTTGCCCATCTATGTTGCGGCACCAATAAGGAAGCACCTATCATCCCCGGGTCCCATGGGATCGCCTGGCAACACTACATCTTTCTTTCTCTGCTCCCAGAAAGACTTCCCACAGGGCCTGATGCTGCAGCATGCTCCCATGGGAGCCCTGGCTTACCTTTTGTCACATTCTCTATGGATGGTCCTTATGTGAAATCAAGATTGGCCCCAGGTTGTCTGTATAAGACTTAACTCTTCTTCCTAGAGGTTGGATGGAGAACATGACTGACAGCCAATTCTGGGGAGTTAGAGGAAACTACTAGGACTTCTGTGACAGTTTTTGAAAAGATAAAGTAACAGAGAAAGTAGTTGTCCCTAGTTTGTGCCTTGAGCAGCAACCCTGGAGATGTTCTAGAAGCTGCTCTGGAGTCAGCTGCAGTGAAGCTGGAAGATATTGACACAAATATGTGCATAGGGAAGGTTCACATGCAGGCCATGATAACTCTCTTGGCCTCTGGACCTCCCACCGACTCATTGCTCCTTTTCAACTTGGTGCCTTTGGAATGCAATGTCCTCAAGGTAGGGGTTTCTGGTACTTGTGGACAGCGGGTCTTTGAATGGTTCAACATTTGAGGCTCATTCAGAAGTTGTGTGGCCCTAACCCGCCTCTATGACAGATGTGGTCTCTGTTGCTGCTCCCCTCTCTCCACATGGAAGCTGATCTCACATGCTATGTTCATGCCTGTCTGATTTGACCTCTGAATTCCAGGGTGACAGGTTGCTGCTTTTCTCTGCCATATCTACAGTGGTCCTTCAGGGCACTTCTAAGACTTACCACTGATCTAATACAGACAGGAGCAAAAGCATTCATAGCCTGTGACTTCAATCACTGGCGACACTAGGAGTCCTGTTGGCAGAACTGCCTGTTGACATCCAGAATAAGAGGCTTATGCTTATTGTCCAAGCAGTCTTGGGATGTTAAATCTGGAATATTGTATGAGTTCCAGCCCTCCTCGACTACACTCTGAGAACGCTAAATCTTCATTCCTTATATCCACTTCCTGGCCAACTGAGCAGATGACCCTCAGGCCCCTCCTGTGGCCACCTAGGGAGCTGCCAGGCAGAGCAGGCAGCACAAATGCTAGGTCCAGTTTCAGTGGTGAGGTCGGAATGGGAGGAGTCCCTTCCAAACTGGTTTGCTGCCTGTTCTGGAACAGCCTTCTCTGGGCCCCAGTGGGAGGAAATGTTCCTTGGATGAGAGGCGACAGGGACATTGGATGATTGCACTGAAGGGCAGGGGATGAGAGTCCCAGGAGACACCATCTGACCATACTCCTGGTCGGGCTGGGGGCTCCTGGTTGGTATCTAGGCTGCTGTGACCATTCATTTACTCTCGTGCCATGATGTTCTGAAGGCCAGTGAGGTGCCCATGTGCTGGGGACTAGATTTTCCTTGGGAGAGTCCTACGGCACTGCCAGGTGCCTCCTGAGCTGCTTGGACCCCAATGGAGCAGGCATGCAGGGCTCTCAGAGGCCTGGATGTGCTGCCGGGCCCTGCACAAGGCTGTCAGGATCTTCAGTGGTCGGTGTGCTCTGCCGCATCCTGGAACTGTGGGGAGATATCAAGGAGGACCCTTATTGCATTGACTATCAATACCCTGCTTGGTAATACATCTCTAAGCTGAGTCCTTCTGTCTGAACCTTGGCTTCCCTGTGACCAACACTTCCATCCCCCTCACCCCCAGTCTCTTTTCCCTTGCCTTCCACTGTCTATTTCTACTAAGCCTGGATAAGTTCTGCATGAGGAAGTGCCAGCAAGACTTCTTCCTGAGGTGGTATGCCCAGGAGTATAGGTGCATCTGAACATCACACCCTATTCCATGCATGTGTAGCAGTATAGTCTGTCCATTGAAGGACATTGAGAAGAGCACAGAGCACACAGAATGCAAAACACAGTCTGACCTCCCCACTTACTTGCTTTGCTATGGAGTTCTGCTTTCTGCCTGCTTCCTGGGCACCACTTTGTTGTTAGATCGTGGCCCTGTGTTCCCAATTGGCAGACAGCAGCAGCAGTATTTTAGAAGACTTTGTCCGAGTCTCCTCAGCCTTTTTCCCCACTTATTCCTTTGAGGAGGTGGGGCTGCTTCCACTTCTGGGTGTGACTTTAAGAGGTGTGAATCCTTTGATTTACTGCTGGGTCTGGAAGAGGTAGCTGGTGTTTTGCATTGCGAGGTGTGGCTGCTACCAGCAGGCCTGTCTTGGGGACAGCGCACAGGGAGCGAAGGCAAAGAAGTACTTCTCCCTATCTTCTGCCCATTAGCTGTGCTGTTGTTGGAGAGTCCTATGGCAGGGGTGGTGAGACCCGGATCACTGGTGCTCTTCTGGGGACGATCACTGCTGCTCTTCTGGGGACGATCATTGTTGCTCTTCTGGGAAAGATCCAAGGTTGATGAACCAGCTTCTGAAGGAAATGGGGTATAACCAGGGTGGACCTCTTCATGATCAATATTTTCACGAACCTGTTGTTCTAGAATCATGTATGTCCCCATCTTTGTGTCATAGTTCTTGTCTCGTATTGACTGAATAGTATTATAAACATCATAGCCCATATAAAACATTATGGTTAAGACTTCGGGATCTGGGTCCATTTCACTTCTGAAATCCATGCAGTGGTTACATTGTTGGATCCAGGGATGGTTGGTAAGGTCTTTTATTGCGGGTCTCTGTTGTGGATCCATTCTAAATAGTTGGTGGATCAGGTTTTCCAGTGCCCCAGAGAGATGGTTAGGTAGTTTATAGGATCCACTTAGAATCTTCTTTATCATCTGGGTACATGTTGGAGCTTTGAAAGGCATCTCCCCTACTATCATTGTGTATAGTAGTGCCCCTAGGGCCCAGACCTCTCCCTTCTCAGCTTCATAGCCTTCCCCTAAGTACATTTCAGGGGCATTGAAATGCAATGTGCCGCAACGCCTGTAGAGTTTTTTCCCTGGCACATATCTTTTTGCCAGGCCAAAGTCCGATATCTTCACATATCCCTGAGGATCTACAAGAATGTTGTGAGGCTTCAAATCTCGATGAACAATATTTTTCTGGTGGCAGTAGTCGACAGCCGCTAAGATTTGTCCTAAGAGTCTCTAGGCTGTCGCTTCCTGAAGCCCACCAGTCTGCTGTATCAGGTGCATGAGTGTCCCGCCTCCAACATACTCAATGATGAGATAAAAATTTTCAGGTGTTCTAATCACTTGTAATAAGTGAACTACATGAGGGTTGTCCATTTCCTTCATCATATGAATTTCCAAAAAAATGCGTTTGTGATCCTCTTCTCTGTTTCTCAAGATTTTGATGGCAACCACGATCCCGGTGACTTGGTGGATGGCTAACTTTACAGTGCCAAAGGCACCATGGCCAATAGTATGGAGTACAGTATACTGCCTGTTAAGGCTGTCCCTCAGAACACAGCTGTCCATGTCCCTGGGTGGAAATGATACCTTCCACAACCACAAACCACAAAAACTATAAACAAAGTAGTTATCAGATCTAGGAGTCCCACAGAGCGCCCAAACAGCTGTCTGATCTGTTGGGACAAGACTTCAGCCCAGCCCACTCCCTTTTATGCATGCTATATTGCTGGTGCCCTCTCAATGGCTCCTTGTGAGGTCTGGATCACTTGTGTGTTGCAGCTCCTTAGAAAGACCTTGTGCAGCATAACTTGGGTCCTGGCTCTCTGTTCTCTGGAGGCACCTGTCTCTTCCTGGGCGGTCAGGGTGGATTCCCTTGCCACCTCCAAGGACACTGGAAAGGGACCACATAGCTGCCCTAGTCTCTAGTTTCTCTAACGAACCAGATGCTGTTTTGATTCCTGTCATGGTGGGTGCTCTGGCCAGTTTGTGTCCCCTCAGTGTTGGAGAACTGGCTTTCCATCTGGGTGTGGCCTCAGTTCTGGCCCTGGTGTGGGTTTCCTAATTTTTTCAACTCTCTTCTTACCCTCTCTCTGTCTTCCCTTTAATTTAGACATCGACAATCGTGAAAAACAAAAATCACCCCCCCCCAAATAAACGCACCAAATGTTAAAACCATCTAGTTCTGTAGCTCTTTCTATAAGTGAAGAATTCCCTTCTGCAGGAAACTTCAAGACTCAGGAAGTGAATGAAAGAAGATTGAGGAAACTTCAGAAATTTACAGGTTTCACAAAACTCCTTCTCAAGGTTTCACAGGTGGTATATTGAGAGGAGGAGATTCTCCCGCCGTCCACATTGGGCAAAGGGCTTCAAGGACACAGCTTTCCTGAGGTGCCGCCCATGCTCTCTGAACTTTTCAGAGGTGCAGCTGCCCTGGAACTTCCCCTGCTCCTGGAGACAGACCCTCATCCATACTTCTGTCTGCAACCATGATAAACTCATTTGTTCACTGAGCTAGACTGGGTGGAATCATTTCTTTGGGCTGACCCCAGTTCCCTACCTGAGCTACACAGACATTTACATTGTCCAAGGAAATGTCATACAATACACCTCGAAGGAATGGAGGGAGCTGCTGAACCATATGGGTCTCATTGTTTCTACCAGTTAAATATAGAGTTCAGGTCCCGAGAAAGTAATCAGAGACAAGTGATCCTTCCAAAGAGCTTTATTAAGAGTGTTAGAGCATCGTTGCCATGGACAGCCATGATGGGAGACTCCAGGGAAGGAGCAGGTATTCAGGTGCACATTGAGATTCAAGGAATTATCAGTGCGGTCCTTCGATTCCCCTCAGTTCCCAGCAAGAGCTCCATAACGACAGACAGCCATCCCAGATAGCATGGTGGAAGTCCTGAAGGAAAAGGGCCTTTGCTTCTCTTCACAAAATGGAATGTTTCTTCTAAAAGATGTGACCTAGAGTATATCTACAGGTCATGGAGGAAAAGTACTAGATGAAAGCTGTAATTCAACATTGTCTTCTTATGGGAATGACAAGATCACACGACAGGCTAGGTCAGTCTTCTCTGCTGTGGGAGCAGGATAAACGCCACTCAGAGTCAGAAAGAACTCAAAGGTTTATTACACTCTTGAGCTCTCGGGATGGAAGAGATTCCAGATTCTGAACAATTATTATCCGCTTCATACAGCTTTAATAGGCTAATGAATGTCACTCTAGGTCCATCTTACTGTGGGAGACTTTTGAAATTCATACTTTCAAAGGCTAGGTCCTTGTAGTTTTAGCTCTCACGCACTACTGTTTTACCTTCTAGTTTTGTTGGAGTTTTTCTGCCTCACCATGTGCAAACATGATGCGGGCCCCTTGACATGCCCTATGTAATAGGGGAACATTAACAATTTCAGGAGTCTTCCTGGTACAGTCTTGGTCTGGATGTCCGTGGGGACTGGACTTGCAGTTGCCAAGGAGAAGCCCTATATGGGTACCAGCACGTTTGCTTCTCAGCACTCTGGTTACAGCTGAGGGGTGGGGACATGGTCTGCTTTCTATGACAGATGCAGGGACAGAGCTGTGAGCTAACACTAGTGGCTGACGAAGGCCACACCCAGTGAGACATGGTTTCCTCACTCCCACTCTGCCTAGAAATGACCCTCAATAGGGCCATAGGAATTGGTGGCCTAGTCTCAAGGCAGACAGGTCTGGAGAGCTTTCTCTTCAGCCCCTGTGTGACAGGGCTGAACTAACCTTTTCAGTAGACTCCCTGCACTTTCAGATGCCCCCATCCTGAGGCACCTCCTGATGTCTCACATGACTGATGTTCTCAGATCTCTGTCAGGGTCTATCCTGACCTTGCTTCTCACTGATCAGCATTCCAGGACACGAGTGTCCCCTGTGCTGTACCATTGGCTCTCTCAGCAATGAACATCTGGACTGCAATCTCTGTGGTTTTTATCAGGAATTATCAGTGTGGTATTATGTCCCTCCAAGCACCTGCAAGAAGACACCCTGAAACAGAAACTCCCAGGGTCCAGTGGCTGGTCACCTTGGAGGAAGCAAGGGTCTCCTCACCCTGGAGTGCAGCTTCAGGCTGTACTGCTCCATCACCAAGTACCCAGATCACTGTCCAAATTCGACCCTGTCACCCTCACACTACTCCATCACAGGCACAGTGTTGACCTTGACAGTAGTGACAGGATGAGTGCTGGCATCCAGCCTGCCTGCGCTAGCCAGGATATGAACCCCCCAGATTCTAAGTTAACCCTGGAAAAAAGCCTCAAATTAAGGTCTCATACTCCGTTGCATCCCCGATGAATGACAGCCAGCAAACAATCTCACAATTCATATGGAAGTACAAAAGGCCCAGGATAGCAAAAACAATCCTGAGTAACAAAAACACTCCTGCAGGTATCACCATACCAAACCTTAATCTATACTAAAAATCCATAGTAATAAAAACAGCCTGGTACTGACTCCAAAATAGACATGTAGATCAATGGATAAGGGTTGAGGACCCAGATATAAGCCCACATAATTACAGCCATTTGATCTTTGACAAAGGGGTCCAAAAAATTCAATGGAAAAAGAACCGCATCTTCAACAAATGGTGCTGGCAAAACTGAATATTAGGCCAAAGACTATAAAAACCCTAGTTGAAAGGGTAGGGAACTCCCTTGAGCTGATTGGACTAGGCCAACAGTTCCTACAAAGAAATCAACACTCAACAAATAGGATCTTATGAAATTAAAAAGCTTCTGTTCAGATAAAGAGATTGTAAAGCCAGCAAAAAGGCAACCCACAGAATGGGAAAAAATCTTCACTAACCACATATCTGATAGAGTTCTAATACCCAGACCCCACAAAGAACTTAGAAAACTAAACACCAAGGAGATAAATAGCCAAATTAAAAAAATGGGCCTGGGAACTCAAAAGTAACTTCCAGGATGAAATTGAAATGTCTAACAAATATCTTAAATGTTCCACATCCTTAGCCATCAGAGAAATGCAAATCAAACCCCAGTCGGGATGGCAAAAATCCACAATACAAACAACACCAAATGCTGGAGAGGATGTTGCGAGAAGGGAACTCTTGTACATTGCTGGTGGGAATGCAGGCTCATACAACCACTCTGGCGAGCCATCTGGTGATTTTTTTTAAAAAGTTAAAGATTGAAATGCCATATGACCCTGGTATTCCACTTTTGGGAATAATCCCCCATAAAGCAAAAGTTCATCTCAATGACACAAGCACAACCATGTTCGTAGCAGCACTATTTACAATAGCAAAGTCATGGAATCAATCCAAATGCCCAACAGTTGATGAGTGGATAAGGAAAATGTGGTACAATTTATTAATGAATTAGTGAAAAATGAATTAATGAAATTTGCCAGAAAATCGATGCAATTAGAAAAAATTATATTGAGTGAAGTACCCCATATACAAAAAATTAAGCACCATATGCATTCCCTAATAAGTGAATCCTAGTACCAAATCCACTTAATGGCATATTCAAAGATAAATCTCTGTAATACCTACAGTAATTGCAAAGATTATAAACAGCAGGGAAGGGTAAGGAGGCTTCCCCCCCTCCAGAATTAAGAAGAGAGGGGATCATGCTACAATACAGAATATAAGTCACCATCAAGTATTGCAAATAAGTAACAAACACCTGGTTAAGCTCACTCTCACTTTCCTTCCTGGTCACTTGTGACTGAGGAGGTTTGATTTCACCAATCAGGGAGGGAATAGAGACTGGCAGATAGATGGTAACCATCCTGCAAATGGGAGACTGACCCCCCCTCCACCATGGTCCCCTACTCCTATTCCATCTACCTTTGAATCTCCTCTTATAGTAAGATTTCATTTAAACATTTTATCTATGGTTATCTAGGTATTGGAGGTGACCTCCAATACCAATCAGGATGGAGCCAAGGGCAGTGCAGGAACAGCAAAACTGAAAACAACAACAAACCATAATTCAGAACACCAGAGACCCTACATTAATCACCTGGAACCAGACCATCCAAATCTCTCCCCATCCTAAAGCTCAGGGAAACTTGTGGAAGAGGGGACAGCAAGATTGTAAAAGCCTAAAAATGGGGAGGACCAACAATATGCAAGATACTCCACACAAATTAGGGCCACAGTAGCCATAATCAGACTTTGCATGACCTGCACAATGGCTGATGTGTCAATGTCCCCCCAAAGTCTAGCATGGATCACAGGCACTAGGATCCTTAGAGGCATGGGATTAACAGTCGTAATAGTGTTCCCATACTAAAGGGGAGCCCAAGAAATGGTTCTGGGCAATTGCACTGGGTCCTTTGACCTCACTAGAGTGGAGGACTCAGAGGGAAGTTTGGCATTCACACAAAAGGATGCTCCAGGGAATGGGAAGGGGAGGGGGAGACGCTGAAAGAAGGGAAAGGAGGGGGGTTAAAGGAAGGGGAAATGGGAAAGTGCAAGGGGAACTGGGGAGAGGTGGAGGGAGGTAGGAGACCAGGGTACCTATTAAGTTTGTATGATTGGGGAAATTAATATTAAAAATATCACAAGCCTTAGAGGGAATGTGTTATTGTTACTGTGCTGAAAGGACAGTCTTCTAAATATTTATGTTTTGTCTGTAGATAAATACCGCTCTCAGCCTTGGTGAGAGGAGGTTTTTTGTTGTGCACAATGGTTAATGCAGACACGCATAAGCATTGAGAAAACATTACTGCTGAGTGTTCACCCTGTTATAAGAAATCTTTATCCATCCACCTTCCAAGACACAGAGCACATAGAATAAGAGGGGACAGAAAGGAAGTAGGACTCATGACCTCACAGCAGCTCTGTTATCTGCACAAGAACTGCCTGTCAGCATTGCAGCGTGGCTGGGGAGCAGCTCATGAAGCCTCAGCCCTAGCTGAGAAGCTGGTCGATGTCTTCTGGGGAAGAGAGAACTACTTTGCTTTCTGATTGTGGGTACTGAAAGGTTGCTTATGCTCTCCAGTACATCACCCAACATACATGCTCATGAGTTGAGCATGAGACCTAGTGGGGAATACTTCATAAAGGACATAAAGATGTGTGAGAACACGTGATTTGGGGGTCTAGGTGGGAATAGAAATAAAGGAAGATTGCTATAGTCATGTGTGGCTTAGGCTCCCAGAGAGGAGATACAGTCCATTATGCCAGGAATCTCACAGCAGACCTGGCTTGAAGGCAAAAGAAGGAAGGCTGGTTGAATTCAGAACTTTCCCCATGGAGGCAGGGAGAGCAAGAGCAAACTGCAAGAGGAAGAGTGGGTGGACCACCAAAGCTTCGTGGTGTGTCTTCCTCCACCACCATGTAGCCCGTAGAGGAGGCTGCTGGACTTGGGGCTGAGAAGCAACAATGTAGATGTCTTGTCTGGACTCCACTGCAGCTGAGAGGGTCCACAACCAAAGAACTTAAACGCCAAAGTGTAGCAACTTCAGGCTCTCCTTCTAAAATTCAGGAAGACATGGGAAGATCTGATCTTAAAGTCTTACATTATCTTCCTTGAGGAAGGTCCGTGCTATGAAAGAAGTATCTAATTTTATCTCATCGGGCCATCTGAAACTTTGTTTCCTCTGTCCTACAGGCCTGCTTGCTTCCCCCTGTCTCTCTGCTTCCCAGGACGATGGGATGACACTGGATTCTCCTCATGTAGGAAATGAACCCCTGCAAATTCAATGTGGACATGAAGGCCTCCTATCTTCGGCTCCAGTGCCACATCTCCCAGAGTTGGGCACCAGTTATGGCAGTTGAACCCTTGCTTGTGGCAGTTAAGACTTGTCACACTCCCAAAGTTCCACCCAACATTCTCCCTCTAAAGGGCCATATCCCTCAGCCTGCTCTTCTCATCTTTATTCTCTGCCTTCTGCCAATCAACTCCTGTTTGGGGACCTGGACACAGACCAAGGAAAAGAGTCACCATGACTGTCTGTCTGCTCCTCTCCCTACAAAACAGCACCTGGTGGATGCCTGTGACCATCACTTCCATCCCTAGCACGAACCTGTGCATGATGTGTGTGGGGAACAATCCTCCTGCCCTACATCCTCAAAGTAAACGCCACCCCACTGGAAGACTGCAAGTTGGGATCAAAGCCTGTACCCAGGACTAGAGTGATGGGCAGCAGGGTCCTAGGAGGATGACCTTCAGTGTTCTGTGAGTATTTTCTGTTATTTCCCCCAAGAAAGCTGAATTCAGAAAGTCTTCAGTCAAAGTGTGCTAAACCTACTCAGCTAGTGAGACAAAATAGTCAAGCAGTAATTTTATTTACTTGTTGTTAAATAGAACTTACAATAGACAAATGAAGCCTGTAAACATTTATCAGCTTAGGATACAACATTTGCATAAATTCCCAGGAGATGGAGTGAGAAGGAGATGCCCTTTGTGAATTTTTCCTTCTTCCCAGCTAGAGAATACCTCATGTTCCTTCAGAGGGATCACAGACAGGAGGCCCTTGTGACTCCTCACCCCTCTGGGGCTGTGTCTACCTCAGCTGGAGCCGTGAGTGGCACTTGGAGTCACTCGCAAACACTAAACAGAAAGGTGATTACAAAGAATTATCAAAGTGTCCCCCAAGGACAGGAGGGCCAGAGGTGTTTCAAAGTGATAAGAAGTTGAATCACATGTGGTACAGAAGTGAAGACGCTCATTGTGACCCAGGGACTGTAGCTCCCAGTTTAAGAAACACCAAATAGTAGGTGACCTGGTAGGTCCATGTCCTTCTGCTCAATGATCCTCAGAAGCAGAAGCAAGTCTTGTGCCCCAGTCCATGTGTGCAGTCAGAGGACACGCCGTGCTGCTCAAGGAACACTTTGGCCACTGCTTCACTCCTGTTTCTACTGCCTGGGACAGTCCCCCAGAGAGCACTGACCTTGTGGTCTCATAGCCACCAAGATGTCCAGTGGTCCCGCAGTATGCGGTTGGGCCAGAGGCAGCATTTCTGAGGGATGAAGTAAGTCACAGGAAGGGAGGACTGTCTCAAAGCAAACTCAGAAATTGGCTTGACTGCAAATGCAGTTCACCTGCATGGTTGCTGATAAACGATCATCAAATGGCTCAAGGGAACAAGGGGTTTATTTTCTTACTAATAGTCTGGTTACAGTCTGTCCAACTAGATGGGCAGAAGGAACTGGCCACACCATCTCTACAGAATGGCTGAGAAAGGGATGATCCTTACTTTCCAGACCAGCATGTCTGGCCAAGTGTACATACACAAGGATGCCCCCTCTCAACCAGCTCTCTGGTTTATTCCAGGACTTGAACCCACTCACCATAGGCTGGACCTCCCCATCAGCTAGACAATCTCTTGCAGGCTTGCTCTGGGCTTAACTCAACCAATAATTCTCTACAAATGTGCCCAGAGCTCAAACCCTCATGAGTCAAGTTGACACCTGTGCTTAACTATGACAACTGCACTCACAAATGACAGATCAAGTGACTGACAGGGAAGGGAAAGCTAGAGGAGCCAGGCTGGGCTGCTGGGGATTCCTGGCACTGCCTCTCACACCTTCCAGGCTCTTTAGACATCTGGATTCTCTTGTTGCAGCGGAGGAATCTGAGATGACAGGATGCTCACGTTTGTTCCTTTGAGTCGTCTCGGGTAGTGAGCTGTCCATCACAGGAGGGATGATCAAGAGAGCGACACTTGAAACCTCAACAGGAACATGTGGTGAGTCTGGACTAGGCTGTGTCATGATTTCAGATCCTTCACAGCAGGCAAATCCCATAGGTAGAATCCGGAGGGAAAATCAACCTGGCTATAACTCTCAAACTTTTTTTTACAAAAGTGACTTTCCACAATAGTTTCAGTCTCTTCTGAATCTTCCACTGTAGTCCTGGGCTGCTGGCATCCTTGCCATGCTTGGCTTTGCCCTGCCTTGCTGAAGACAGGCTGTAAATACTTAGATGACAACATGGGTAGCTTAAAGGTCACTTTCCTGAGATAGGTGAGTCTAACAAAGTAGTTGAATTTCATTTTTGACATTGGGATGTAGGTTACAGATACACACACACACATACACACACACACACACACACTCACTCACACACATACCCCCCCCACACTACCACACAGACACACATATTCCCACATATGCACATGTAGGTTACGGATACACCAACACACACACACACACACACATACACACACACACACACACACTACCACACAGACACACATATTCCCACATATGCACACAGACATATATACACCCCCCCCCACACACACAGGGGCACACACAATATCTCCTACCTGAGAGAACATGGGCTCAACTATCATGGAGGCCAGTTTGCCCAGCTAGCAGGAGGGCACACAGAGCAGCTGTCTTGTCCTGTCACTCTGGAAATGAGGTGAACCACTCCTGTCCCACCTCTGCTTCCAGCGTGTTTGTGAGACATTGAACGTTTGATTTCACACTGGGGTAAGAAGTTCTTTGGTTTAGAGAGTTACTACTTCCTAGGCTGCATTTGTTTTAAAATGGCTAATGACATCAGCAAGAGTGAGTCTTACCTCAGACACAGGAGACATACAGCATGGAAAGTACTTTCTCAGGAGTAAGGAAAGCAGATTCATGGTTGTGTTTACACTAGTTTGAGTATGAATGGGAGGTCTCTCACCTTGCATAGATATGGACGCTGCCTCACTTTAGGGTCAATGCAGGCCTTTAACTTGTACTTGATGACATTTCTCTCTTTTTTCAATATTTCATTTATTTCGTGTGTATGTGTGTGTGTGTGTGTGTGTGTGTGTGTGTGTGTGTGTGTGTAAGAGAGAGAGAAAGAAAGAAAGGTCTCTCTGAGGACCTTCAAGGGTGACTTCAGGAACATCCTGGATTACTTCTACCTTCTTGTGTCACTCTGGGATTCCCCAGGCTCCACCCATCATAGCCAGAAGTGCAGACCACTGCAGTTTATGCCAGGTGTTTTTTACTTGGGATCTGGGATCTGAACTCAGGACCTTCTGCTTTTGAGTCTTAATCCCTGAGCCATCTCTCCAGCCCCAACATTGCTCTCTTTTGCTAAGACCAGTTTCCATCCTGCCCCTGCGCTTTGCCTGGAGCTAGTAATCCTGTCTCTGACTCTGCAAAGCTTCTGTGGGGTCTACTGTGTGCTGCTCCAGACCCTCACTGCACATCCCAGCACAGCTGAGGAAGACTCTGATTGCCTAGGGTCTAGGTTCATAATCCCCATTACAGATGACTCAGGAGCAAAGTCTAATTAAGTGAGAGTCTGGCACTGAGGATCTCCTCTCTGGTTTAAACACTTAATGATGAAGATGTGGATTTCCCGACACTCAGACACCAGGACTGAAGGAGAGACAGTGATGTGAAGACTTCCCTGAGTTGAGATGCCAATGGAGGGTCCATTGAAGTTGAGCTGGGACTAGTGCAACCCATGATTTTTTTTAATGTTTTATTTTTATACTTACTTACTACTTTATGAGAAATTTGAGAGAAAGGATATCATGCTACACTAACAGCACTGTTTGGACTACCTTTTCCCCTGAGGGTTTTTTGTTTTCATGTGTCTGTGTTTCTCTTTGTGAGTCAGAGAACACTGAGTACCTGTGTAGGCCCAAGGGTGTCTTCTGGAATCACCTTGGATTGTTTCTACCCCCTATTTTCTTTGCTCTCAGGTTTTCCCAGGCTCCTCCTTCCAGGACCAGAAGTACAGGTCATAGCCATTTCCACCTGGCCTTTTCACATGGGATACTAACTGAGGATCTTCTGCTTTGAAGGCAAAGGCTTAATCCCTGAGCCATCTCTCACCCCTGAATTTTTAATCAACCCATGATTTTCTACTTTTATTTTTTCTCTATGTGATGTAGTTGACTTTCTCTTCAGATTTGCCTTGAATAGTAGTAGAAAAAGTATAGATAATTTAACTTTCATTGAAAGCATTGTCTTGAACGATTTAGCTACTAGAAGAGTACTTGCCTAGATTTGATTCCCTTTGATTTGATTCCTTTAATGTATATGCATTATAATAAATATATTGTAGGAAATTTTCTTGGTCACAAGTGCGTTCGACCCTCAGCTTTTTACAGATGAAGAGTCTCACTTTGCAGGCCAGGCTGTCATCAACCTTTGGTGAACATCCTTCCTCAGACACTCTAGGAGATCTCACCTTCCTTCTCCCATTGGAATTGTTTCTTTTTGTCTTCCTCTTCTTCCTAGAGAAACACCTCATTTGTCCTATTCCACAAAATAAACATGAAAAGCACAATTCTTCACGAGGGCTTTGGCATAGAAAACAGCCTTCTTTCATGCAGGCAGACCCATGACACTGGAATAAACTGAATCACATGCTCAGTTCTTCTTTCAGACGTCACCAATTAGGCATAAAATTGCTCCTAGCTTGCATAAGTTCATTTAAAGAGCGAAAAGTCCAGCAGTCTTCTCATCACTCAAGTTTGGGCTATTCGGGGTCTTTAGTTCTTCCATATGAATTTTGAGATTGGGTTTTTTTTCCAGTTCTTTGAAGAATTACATTGGCATTTTGATTGAGATTACATTAAACCTATATATGCCTTGGGTAAGATGGTCATTTTCACAATATTGACCCCACTTATCCATGAGCAAAGAAGGCCTTTCCACTTTCTAGTGTCCTCTTTAATTTCTTTCAGCAATGTTTTGTACTTTTCATTGCATAGGTCTTTTACTTCCTTGGTTAAATTTATTCCAAGGTATTTTATTTTCTTTGAAACTATGGTGAATGGGATTAATTCTCTCATTTCTTTCTCAGCTATATATGTCTCTGGTATATAGGAAAGCTACTGATTTTGTAGCCTGCCATTTTATTGAAACTGTTTATTAATTCAAATAGTTTCTTGTGGAATCATGTGTATCTCTCAAGAACAGAATCATGGGGCTGGAGAGGTGGCTCAGGGGTTAAGCCTCTGCCTTGCAGGTGGAAGGTCCTGAGTTCGGATCCTAGACCCCACGTATAGACGCCAGGCGGAAACAGGGACGGTCTGCGTTTCTGGTCCTGGTAAGGTGAAGCCTGTGAATCCCGGGGCAGAGTAAACAAGGAGGAGGTGGAGGCGTCCATGATGGTTCCCAAATTCGCCCGCGGTTCTACACACACACACAATTGAATAAATAAAAAAAAAATTAAAAAAAAAGAGTAGAATCATATCATCCCCAAATAGGGGTTTAATTTCTTCCTTTCCTATATGTATGTCTTTTATCGCCCTCTGTTGCCTTATTGCTCTAGCCAGGACTTCAAGCACAATATTGAACAGGAGTGGTGACAGTGGACATCCTTGTCTCACTCCTGATCTAAGCTGGAATACTTCAACTTTTTCCCTTTTTAGAATGATGTTTGCTTTAGGCATGTAAGAAAAATCCTTTAGTAAGTTAGGTATGTCCCCTCCATTCATGTTTACTCCAAAGCTTTTACTATGAAGGAATGTTGAATTTTGTCAAAGGACTGTTCTGATCTATTGATCATATGATTTTTGTTTTTGAGTCTGTTAATATGATGAATCGTGTTTATTGATTTACATATGTTAAACAGTCCATGCATTCAAGGTATGAAATTGACTCGATCATGATATATGATCTTTTGGATATGTTTTTGGATTCAGTTTGCTAGAAATTTACTGAAGATTTTTGCATCTATATTCATAGTGAAAGTGGCCTATAATTCTCTTTTTTTGATGTGTTAAGCCTCTGCCTTGGAATCAAAGTAATACTGCCTTTGTACAAAAAGTTTGAGAGTATTTTTTCTTTCTCTATTTTACGGAATAATTTGAGGAGTAGTGGTGTTAGTTTTTCTCTGAAGATCTGGTAGATTTCTGCACTGAATCCATGTAGTCCTGGGCTTTTATTAGTTGGAAGACTTGTAATTACTGTTTTAATCTCATCTCTTGTCTTTGGCCTGTTTAAAGTATCTATTTCATCTGGAGTCAATTTTGGTAGGTTGTATGTGTTTAGGAATTTGTCCATTTCCAATTTAAGAGAATATAAATTTTTAAAAGATCTGCAGTATCTGTTGTGATTTCCCCATTTTGTTTCTGATTTTGTTGATTTGAGTGTTCTCTCTTCTTTTGGTTAGTGTGCCTAAAGTTTTGTCAATCATGTTCATCTTTTCAAAAAGATAGTTCTTTGTTTCATTGATGTTTTTGTATTTTCTTTTTCAGTTCTAATTCATTGATTTCTTCTCAGGTCTTGGATATTTCTTCCCATGTACTACTTTTAGAATTGGTTTGTTTATTTTATCCTAAGGCTTTTGGGTATAACATTAAGCCATTATTTAGGATTTTTCCTTTTTTATGATGTAGGCATTTAATGCTATAAACTTTCTTTAGAGCAGCTTTCAATGTGTCCTATAGATTTTGGTAGGTTGTATCTTTATTTTCTTTGGCTCAATGAAATCTTTAGTTTCTTGTTTTACTTCAATTTTGATCATTCCTCAATGTGTTAATTAGCTTCCATGAATTTGAGTGGTTTCTGCTGCTTCCTTTGTTATAGATTTCTACCTTTATTCCACAATGGTCAGATACTATGCAGTGCATTATTTCAATTTTTCTGTATTTATGGAGGTTTGATTATTTGTGTCTTAGCATATGATCTATTTTTGAGAATGTACCATGTGCGGATGAGAAGACTGTGTATTCTTTATTGTTTGGATAAACTGTCCTATAGATATCTATGAGGTCCATTTGATTTATTGTTTCTTTTAACTTCCATGTGTTTCTGCTTACTTTTTGACCCATTGACCAGTCCAATAGTATTAAAGTATCTATCACTGTTTTTGGGTTGATTAAATGTTTTGCCTCCTATAGTATTTGTTTGATGTATTTGGGTGCTCCTATGTTTGGTGCATATATGATTAGGATTTCAGCATCCTCCTGCTGAAATATTCCCTCAATTAGACATAGTATCCATTTGTATTTGTTATGGTTTGCTTTAGTTTGAAGACTATTTTGTCTGATATTAAAAGGGCAATGCCTGCTTGTGTCCTCTTTCCATTTGCTTCGAGCACCTTTGACTATCCTTTCACCCTGAGAACATATCTATCTTTCGTGGTGAAGTATATTTCTTGGAGGCAGAGAATTGACAATCCATGATGTTTGATCCAAGCTATAAACTTATATCTATTGACTGGGGAGTTGACATGTAAAGTTACTTTTGAAAGGTGTTTAATGGTTCCTGATATTTGTTATCTTGCTTATGTCTACTGTCTGAGTTAGATTTTCCATTTCTGTATTTGCTTTTAGGATAGTTATATGTTGATTATAGTAATTTTATTTGAAATCACTGGCTACAGATTTTTTGGTGAAATGGTTGTCTTCTATCTGGGATGCTATTTTTCAAAAAGCAATTGGATGATGTTTATAGTGTTTATGTTTTGATTTTGTTACATAATAAATGTTTGGGCCTTTACCTGAGACAAAAGTAGATATTTTAGTGTTTAGTAGAAGTGTGTTGATGTGTCTCAGATGAGTTTTTGGAAGTAATTATTATGTTGTCTTTGGAAGTGACTATTATGTTTTTTTTTTCTCTATTTATTCTCAAAGTCTGGTGTTCTATGGGATCTTCTACTTGGACTTATTTCCTATGTGTGCGATTAGTGAGGGTGGGAAGGAGTATCAAGGGATCAAAGTCAGGACCAGGGACCTCCTTCACCGTAGACAGACAGCATCAGGGCTGACTTCATCTGAGCCACAACTGCTCAAGGAACCAAGGTGATGAAAGTCAGGATGGAGGATCTCCTGTACCACAGACATGCACTTCAGAGCTGACCTCGCATTCTTTTTTCCACCTTCCCCCCAGGAAGTTCCAATCATGTGCCATGAATAGGTATTCTGTGCTCAGGGCAGCTGAAAGCAATGCCAGACCACAAAGCTGCTCTGCATGCTGTGCTGCCCACCGTTTCCATCCTAAGGTTTCATCCCATTAGGGGCTCCCCAGACCACAAGAAACTGAAAAAGAGAGCTAATTAGCTCTCTTCCTTAGGGAATAAAGAAGATGGATGGTTCTGCAGAGAATGCAACCTAAGAATGCATGAGATTCCCACATGTGGTCAGGAACATGTTGGACTGTCTCTTGTTCTGATATAAGCATGTGTCCATGGCATCCTCCAGTTTTCTCTTTTGTGATCAACTACTTGGTGAGCATTTCTAACCCACTGAGCCTCAGGGTTCCAATGTCTTCTCAAGTGTGGACTCTGCCTGCTGTGGACAGTCACTGCGTGATGATGTTTCACACTGGTGGGGAAGTGATGCTGAATGTCTGAGCCCTCATGGAAAGTCCTTCTTCTGCTGCAGATCTTTGCTGCTATGGCTGCTTCTGAAAACAATTTATTTAAAGAGAGGAACCCCATAAGCATTGTGTGAGGAAAGATGCCTCTGGGGACCAAATGTCCATACCTGGGACCCACTGAATATTGGGATCCAGAAGGGCTCTGGGGACAACATAGAAAAGCCCTGCAGAATGTGGCTGATGGTGTGTGCAACCAGGCACAGCTTTTGTGAGGGTCCTATGAGGCAGTGAAGGGTCATCTGTAAGATTGATGGCTCTTCACTTTTGGGGAAGATTCAGTGTTGAGGGATCTGCAAGGTGGGAAAGCAGTGCTGCCAGGCATATGGGCTTTGCTGAGCTGGTGCACTCAGCAGCGCTGCTCTCAGACCAGAAATACCTCCATTCCTTCGTCTTGCTGTTCTCTTCTGTAGGGAATGAAGGTCTTAGGTACACTAGTGGAGTACAGTTGAGGAGCAGATCTATAGGCACACATTTCAAGCCAACATTTCAGAGGTATGGCTGCATGGTTCAGTTTGGTGGTCTCATTTAGAATACTTTCAGAACATTTCTCACATTTTTTCATCCATGGATGTTTTAACATGTCTTTTACTTGTATAGTTCAATTGGTAATCATGGTTTTACGATGTTATTTGCAAGCACCATGCATACTTCTGCAGCTATTCTCCTAGAAAGGGTTTACCTTTTAACGAGAAGGGCCCTTTTTCATTGCAAACAATACTACTTGCGCTTAACTCCAAATATCTGCCTCATGATTCCTTCAATGTACTGAAACGATATGCACCGCAAGCTCTTACCAGCATATTTGTCATTATCAGACAAAAAATTGATGAACTTATTTTTTTTGTCTCCTGGAACTTTTGAGGTCTCGGGAAATTATGATCAGATTAAGGGCATCCTCAAATGTATATTGATCAGCTAAAATTGTTCTGGACATTCACCTGATTCAGGTGGCCCACTTGTCTGACATGTGGCTATATTTCTGCCTTAAGAATGTTTCATAATGTACTAAATGTGATCAGATCATGTGACACTCGAGGCTGCCTGCAGGCTGAAAAATGAGATTGACCAGAATCCACAGTCTGACAGGGAGCAGTCATCCCCTCTCAGCTTTAGGCCAAGCCAACATCCTGTGTGAATCTAACGTGGCATGTGGATATGTTCAAGAGGCCTGTAGCAGTGCCAAAGGGAGGTAAATGAAATCTCATTTTTTTCTGTAGACTGTAGAGAGCTCGACAGGTTTCTCAATGACTGACATCTGATGGAATTCAGGACATTCATTTGCTCATCTCTGCTGCCAGTGGTGCTTCTTGAAAGGCGTTTCCTTTAAGTGGGAGGAATCCTGCGTTCTAAATGTGAACCAAGACAGCCACATGTACAGATGCCCTTTTTGAGTCCACAATATTGAGGGGTTTGAGAAATCTCTAGGGAATCAGCTCTCAGGAGGGGATTATGTTTCCATGTCGGTGAGAGGCCACACAGTCAGGATGTGGATGTCCACTTACAATTTATTGTGACTCCTGCAGGGGGAGCCAGGGTACCAGGTGAGGGGGTGTGGTTTTACACATAGGAATCATATTCTTTGTTTATAAAATTTCATAGAACTCTGTTAGAGATATGGCCATGTTCTCTAATAGTAGAGGGCAGTAGAAGGCATGGATGTGCAAGTATAAATCTTCTGACTGGATATTTTGTGCCTTGGCAGTTGCTGTCGTGAAGTCCAAGTGGGAAAGAGGCAATGGAATGATGGCTAGTGTTACTTAGTTAGATAGAGGTATCAATTTGATGGCTGAGGGTTTGAGTTCTGGGCACATTTGTAGAGAATTGATAAGTTGAGTTAAGCCCAGACCAAACCTGCTGGAGATTGTACAGTGGATGGAAAAGAACCAGCCCATGGTGGGTGGGACTAGTCCCCAGTTGGGTGAATAAAATGGAGGGAGCTGTTTTGAGAAAGGAGGCATCCTTTTATATACTTGACCAGGCGTGCTGATCTGGCAAGTAAGGACTATCTATCTATCTCTCATCCATTATGCGGATATTATGTGGTCAGTTCCATCAACCTTGGTGTTAGTGTGAGCTCTCCTGCTAAGATGGACAAATAACAGTAACCGTGAATCAGAAGAGAATAGGCCCCTTGTTCCTCTAAATTGTTTGATGGTAAATTAATCAGCAACCATGCAGCTGAACTGCAACAGAATTTGGTACCAGAGAAGGGAGGTATTGTTGATAAAGTAGTTATGTGACTTTTGTGGCTTTTCAATTTTTTGTTTTGACAATGTTCAAAATGTTTGAAGACTTGGGGACTGTGGATTACAAATACCATTCTGCAGTTTTATGACCCATTTGAAGAATAGAGGTGCTCGAGAGTGTTGTGAATTGTTTGGAGTCTGGTTTGTGATGAAGGGAACAAGGACTTTGGTGAAGTTGAATTTGAAAAGGATGCACTGGTTTGCTTGGTAGAGGAGAGCTGTGTTGGCAGCCTTGAAGTTTGTGATGAAGGAAGGGCAGACAGCAGAGTGGCAGTGGCTGTTGGAGAGATAAATTTCATTGCAGGAAAACCTAGTGCTTTTCACTGAGATAATGGAAGAAATGAATACCAGCATAGAGATTCTTCTCAGAGTCAGTACCAAGAAGATGAATCAGCTAAGATACCAGGGAGCTAATCTCCACTTGGAGGTTATGACAGAACTTGGCAAAGTCGTCCATGTGATATTGGTTTTGGAGGCATCAAAAATGCAAGACTCCTTGTTCTTTTAAGTTATTTGATGAGGGGCTGGAGAGGTGGCTCAGGGGTTAAGCCTCCGCCTTGCAGGCGGAAGGTCCTGAGTTCAGATCCCATATCCCACGTATAGACGCCAGGCGGAAGCAGGGGCGGCCTGCATTTCTGGTTCTGGTAGGGCGGAGCCTGTGAATCCCGGGGCAGAAGGAGGTGGAAGAGTCCATGGTGGTTCGCGAATTCGTCCGTGGTTCTACACATACACACACACACGCGCGTGCACATACACACGCACATGCTCACAGTTGAATAAATAATAATTAAAAATTTTTAAAACTTGCCCAATTAAAAAATGGGCCCTGGAACTTCAAAGAAACTTTACCAGGGATGAAATTAAAATGTCTAACAATTATCTTAAAAAATGCTCCACTTCCTTCGCCATCAGGGAAATGCAAATCAAAACTTCCCTGAGATATCATCTCACCCCGGTCAGGATGGCAAAAATCCACAATACAAACAACGACAAATGCTGGAGAGGATGTGGAGAGAGGGGAACTCTCCTACATTGTTGGTGGGAATGCAGGCTCATACAGCCACTCTGGCGAGCCGTCTGGAGATTCTTAAAGAAATTAAAGATTGAAATGCCATATGACCCTGCTATCCCACTTTTGGGAATAACCCCCAAGCAGCAAAGGCTCGCCTCGATAGCACAAGCTCGACCATGTTCATAGCAGCACTGTTTACAATAGCAAAGTCATGGAATCAACCTAAATGTCCAACAGTTGACGAGTGGATAAGGAAACTGTGGTACATCTATACAATGGAGTACTACTCAGCCATCAAAAATGATGAATTACTGGAATTTGCTGGGAAATGGATGTCATTAGAAAGAATTATATTAAGTGAAGTATCCCAAACCCAGAAAATTAAGCGCCGTATGTACTCCCTAATAGGTGGCTCCTAGTACCAAACTCACCCAGCCCACATTGGGACACTCAAAAGTAAACCTATGTAACACAGTAATTGCAAGGATTATGAACAAGAGAGATGGGTTAGGAGGGCCACACCAGAAACAAAGAGAGAGGAGACCATGTTACAGCAGAGAAAATAGGCCTCCATGAAGGTCTGCAAGTAAGTAATGAGAAACCTGGTTAAGTTCACAGACGTTCTTTCCTGATCTCACCAGAAGGGGAGGGCATATAGTCTAGCAGATAAAAAGTAATCATTTTGCAAATGGGTGATGGACCCCTCTCTCAGTGAGGTTTCCTACTCTTATTACATCTACCCTTGAATGTGCTATTACAACAAGACTCCAGTTTAACAGCTTTTTGTCTTTGGCCAGGGGGTGACATACAGTGCCCAGCAGAATGGAGTGAAGGGAATTGCAGGAGCAGCAAAACTGCAAAAGAAAATCAACAAACCACAATCCAGAACTTCAGAGACTCTATATCAATCACATAGAACTAGGACAGCCTAATCTCTCCCATCCTGGAGCTCAGGGACATTTGCGGAAGAGGGGGCGGTAAGATTGTAAGAGCAAAAGGATGGGAGGAGCAACGATTTGCAAGATTCTCAACAATAGTTGGGGCCAAAGCAATCATAATGGAACTTTGCATGCCCTGCGCAATGTCCAGCGCACTGTTGCCCTCATAAAGTCTAGCATCTGATAAGGGCACCGAGACCCCTGGAGGCAAGGGATTGACAGCCATAGTAGTGATCTTATGCTTAAGGGGAACAAGAGAAAGGGCTTATGGAAATGCCACTGGGTCCTTATATGTCATCGGAGAGGAGGACACAGTGGAGAGTTAGGCACACACAATAAAGGACTATCTGGGAATTGGGGGGGAGGCACTGGGGGAAGGGGAGGGGGAAGAGGGGGGAGGGAGGGAACTGGTAAAAAATTTTTAAAATGTATAATTAAATTTTTAATAAAAAAAAAATTTTTAAAACTTAAAAAAAAAGTTATTTGATGAATTTATCAGCAACCGTGCAGGCAAACTGTGACAGCTAGTTCTTCACTGTGGAATGAGAATGAAATTCAAGCAGTCTCCATGCAAAGAGCATGGTGTAATTTCATGGTTCACAGTCCTCGGTGGGGTGATTCATACAAGCCAAAACCCCTGGACAGCCTGAACTTTAAACGAGAAGCACAGGTCCACAGCTCTTCAAACTTCCTCCATCTCAGATACTAAGGGCTATATATTTCTGTCACATGCCGTCTGCAGTGCTTTGCTGCTACACTGAATAGGTCTTAGTCCATTTACTTTCTGACTCTATTATGCATTTTTTATCTAGGGATGTTCACAATTTCTCTGTGCCAACTGTTTATAATTAATATATGACATTATGTATCTTTTCTGATAGGCAACCTACCATATCATGTATTCTACTCTGGACCTTCTCTTGGGTTCTTAAAGTGTTTTTCCTTTAAAAGATAGGTTTTCCATGATAGTTGGGAACATCGGCAAATCCACGTGTCAGGGGTGGGAAAACTGGCCAGTTCCTGTCCCTTCCTCATAGCTTTAGGCCAAACCAGCAGCATGATCAAACCCTGAATAGCTCCTTACATTTGGGAGAGGGTCCAGAGGCCCAGACATTGCCACAGAATGACAGAAGAAATCCTTCCACTGGGGGAAAAAAATTGACATGGAAAGTGGTGTCTATTGGTGCATTAGTTCCATGTAAAGCACAGATGTCATTGATTTCTCATAGATTTATGCCTGCTGTTTGTTTTTTTTATTTCCACTCATACAAACTTAACAGGTACACCGGTCCCCCCCCTCCCTCCAACCCCCTACCCCCTGTGCCCCCTTCCATCCCGGAGGATCCTTTAATGTGCATGCCAAACTCTCCTCTGGGTCCTCCTCTCCAATGAGGTGCAAGGACCCAGAGACATTTCCCAGAACCCTTTCCTGTTAAGCGTAGGAACACTACTGTGGCTGTCAATCCCTCTTCTCCAAGGATCTTGGTGCCTTTATCAAATGCTAGACTTTCTGAGGTCAATAGTGTGTTGGACATTGCGTAGGGCATGTAAAGACCAAATAAGATTGCTTCGGCGCTAACTTGTGTGGAGTATCTTGCATATCATTTGCTTTTCCCATTCTTGTACTCTTACAATCTACTGCCCCCTCTTCTGCAAATTTCCCTGAGCTTCAGGATGGGGAGAGATTAAGCTGGCCTAGTTCCAGGTGATTGATACAGAGTGTCTGATGTTCTGGATTGTGGTTCGTCGATTTTTTTTTTTTTTTTCAGTTTTGCCTGCTTCTGCAATGCCCTTGTCTCTACCCGGATGGGTATTGGATGTCGCCCCCTGGCCAAAGATAAAAACCTGTTAAATTAGAGTCTTGTTATAAGAGTATATTCAAAGATAGATGTAATAAAAGTAGGAAACCGCTGTGAGGGAGGGGTCAATCACCCATCTGCGAAATGGTTACTTTCTATCTGCCAGACTATACGCCCTCCCCTTCTGGTAAGATCATACTCCATCAGTTGTAAATGATCAGGAAGGAAAGTTTGTGGCCTATTTTCTCTGCTGTAACATGGTCCCCTCTCTCCTTGTTACTGGTGTGGCCCTCCTTCCCAATCCCTCCTGTTCATAATCTTAGCAATTACTGTAGTTATTACAGAGATTTATCTTTGAGTGTCTATAAGTGGGTTTCATACTAGGAGCCACCTATTAGGGAGTATATATGGCGCTTAATTTTCTGTGTCTGGGATACTTCACTCAATATAATTGTTTCTAATTCCATCCATTTCCTAGCAAATTCCATTAATTCATCATTTTTGATGGCTGAGTAGTACTTCATCGTATAGATGCACCACATTTTCCTTATCCACTTGTCAACTGTTGGACATTTGGGTTGATTCCATGACTTTGCTATTGTAAACTGGTGCTGCTATGAACATGGTCGTGCTTGTGCTATCGCGGTGAACCTCTGCTGCATGGAGGGTTATTCCCAAAAGTGGAATAGCAGGGTCATATGGCATTTCAATCTTTAATTTCTTTAATAATCTCCAGATGGCTCGCCAGAGTGGCTATATGAGCCTGCATTCCCACCAGCAATGTAGGAGAGTTCCCCTCTCTCCACATCCTCTCCAGCATTTGTTGTTGTTTGTATTGTGGATTTTTGCCATCCTGACGAGGTGAGATGATATCTCAGGGAAGTTTTGATTTTATGCGTGCTGTTTGTGAGGAAACACATCTGGCATGATAAACTTAACGGGAGGTCTGTGAAAGTGGACACCATAGGTTATAGATGGTAACAAACTGCTAGCCATAAGTACTCAATATACTTGATAAGAGACCTCTGTATTATAAGAGACACTTCTCAGATGAGAAATGCTCTCAGTAGTCAACAGAAAAGAATCCTTTTGCAAGGGATAGTGTTTACTACGAGAACTCCTGCTGGTCAAAGTGCAGAGAATAAACCCCTGTGGAGTGCTCAGCTCTAAAGAGGACATCAATATCATCCCTATCCCATGGCTGAATGGAAGAGAGGTCCTTAAGAACGTAAGAGCCTGAGGGTGGGAGTGGTACTAGCAAAGAATATCTCTCCTTATGACAGGGCTGCCACATCCCAGAACTCACTGCCATGAAGTCTGTTCTACTAGATTTACACAGTCAATGGCCTATTAGCATTTCACCATGGTGGTGAAAGATGTCAAGAAATACTGCAACTCTCCAAGAATATACTTCAGAATAATGCCAGAGGAGCTTCTTTACTCAATGATTTACCCAAGCAAGTGTCCAGGAACTTGGCAGGATAGACATCCCAGATGAAACCTAGTGATTCACACATGCAATAAGAAGTGAAAGTAAGAGGGAGACTGACTAGAATGGAGGAAGTAAGAAGTGGATAGAACAGGGAAGGAATTGAATAGTAAGGGGTGGAATCACATAAATTTATTGTATTTATGTAGGATGGTGTCAATAAAAAGTAAAAATGAATTAACAATAAACACTAAATTAGTATAATAAATCTATAGATTTTACAGAGCCAAAGAGGTTTATTAATGTCTGATCTTTGATGGAAGATCTTACGGTGGGATGTGGATTTCTGCTACTACAGATGCTTCTTGCAAGGTGTTTCCTTGAAATGGAGAAAGCCTGTGAGGTCAGTGTGGACAGCAACAGCCATTTGTCCACATGCCCACTTTGGACCTGTGTGATCTCTATGGAGTCTCCCGTCAGAGGGATGCTGGCTGCACAGCAGCGTGTGGCTGTTCAGCTGGAATGTGCATTTCCTCTGACGATCACTGTTGTTCACGCAGGGGAGGTCACATCTGTTGATGAGGCCAGGACACCACATTAGGAGTTGGACTCATGCGTGGAGGGCTCATCCTGGGAGCTGCAGAGGGAAATGGAAGGCATAGATGCACTGCAGCATCCCGACAAGGTGTTGGTGCTTCTGTCTGCGCTTCTGTGAGGACTGTGAAGGGCAAGGGCAGGATGATCAAGTTGGAGGAAGAACAAGGGGGGAGGAGACTCCATGCAAAGAGGACATGTAATTTAGCATTTACAGTTCTTTCTGGGGTGGTTCAGACAAGTCCAACCCTTGGACAGCCTGATGTTCTAACGGGAGGTAAAACTGCATATCCTCACTGAAGTCCTTCTTAGGAAATGACAAAGGTATATGTGGGTCCAGTTTCATATGGAAAGTACTGCTTTTGCTACAGTATGACCATATCTCAGTGTGTCTTTTCCTACACTATAGGTTACACTTTTTTTTAACCCAAGAGGGCTTCATAACTTCCTTTACTCTGTCGGCATCAATGGTTAGAGTTTCATGGGTGTTGTTATGTACATTCTGCTGGGGATCTTCTCTTGGAGCTCTTAGAGGACTTTAGTTGAACAAGGAGGCACTCCATTTCATTAAGAAAGAGCAGCACACTCACCTGACAGTCAGGGACAGCCAGGTAAGAAGAAATCATCTCTATTTAGCCTCAGGCTGACTCAACCAGATGAGTAAGCCTTATGTGGCCCTGGCATTGACAAAAGGCTTGATAGGCCCATGACAGCTCCACAGAGTGACAAGCAAGATCTGCTTTTAAAGAACATGAATATACTGAAGAAGCTAAAGAGGTTTAGGCAAGATTGAACTACAATAGTAAGTCCTACTTTTCGTTTCCTTTCTCCCCTGTTTCTTCAAAGATGTTTCTTTTAAAAGGGAGAAACTGGGCTGGACAGATGGCTGAGGGGTTAAGCCTCAGCCTTGCAAGCAGAAGGACCTAAGTTTTGGACCACTGATGCCAGAGGAAAGGCAAAAATCTGCATTTCGGGCCCTGGAAGTTGGAGCTTGGGAAAACACAGAGCAAATCCAAAAGGAGGTAGAGCAAACCAGAATCAAAAAGTCACCCTTCTACTGCACCCTCTGATACACATCTTCACAGACGGACTCCCACACAAACACACTCAAAAACAAAAATAGGGAATCCCTATGATTCAGATATGAATAAAGACATCCATATTTAAAGATCTTTACTAACAATGACAGAAAGTTCTACAATATTGTTTCCATCATATCTGACTTTAAAAGAAAAGTAGCACATCCTGTTGTGAATCTCTGCTGCCACAGCTGCTCCTTGTAACATGTTTCATTTGAAAGGGAGGATCTCTGTGACCACATGTAAACACAAGTGATCTCATGTGTCCACTTCGGTTCATTCACTTTGGATCTTGGAATTCCTTACAGATCTCCTTGCAGTAGAGAGAGACTGTCTCCACGCCACTGTGTCTGTTCTGATGGGATGTCCAATCCTCCTGACCATTTGCCGATGTTTGTGCATCAGAAAGCATCCTGCCAGCGGTGCGACTATGAGCTTTCATCCTCTTCTGTTGGCAATGGGGCATAATAGAATGCCTGGAAGCACCATACATTCTGAAGTTCCTTAGGGACTCCATATCCATACGAGGGTAATATTTCACGTAAAAAGAAAATATGAATAGATGAAAGAGTCTGAGTATTTCTCAGTCCATGAATATCTTCCACTGTTGCTCATAGTTTGCAATCATGGGTACATCATACTTTCCTTTAATCTAGGTCTCGTCCGTAAAAATACCTACCACACATACACGCCAATACATCACATCTTTAGTCCAATTAGGGTACTCAAAATGGTCAGGTAAGGCTGAAGACACAATGGGAATGGATACACTTAGGGTTCTGGCCAAAAGTGTAGCAGACTTTGGGAGGCGGATATAGTCAGCTGAAGAGAAGTCATTCCTCTTGGCCTTAGCCACATGAATAAGGTGAATAAACATACTTAGACCATTCATATTAGTAACATCCTCAAGAGACCTATGGTAGTATCAAGCATTGAGAAAGGAAATCTAAGAAAATAGTCCATGGACCACAGAGCTTAAGCAGGGAGAGCTAATATACTCCACTGTTCCCAGGACTACTGTGTTGAGGAAGATATTGACAGAAACTTTCATATGGTATCGGAGCTTGTCAATATGCTCTGTACTAACCCTTTCACTGCTGACTACTGAGCTCACCTGTCCTTTGGAATGGACTCTTGAAGGTAAAACCACCATATTGAAGGTTCTGCTACATAAAGGTAACACACAGTTACAACTGAGACATGAGCACTTTTATCCAATCATGAAGTGACTGAGAACAAGTGACTATTGCTATCTCATAGTAGCACAAAACTTAGCCAGAAATGAAAGCTTTATTACTCCATGAGAGGCTCAGGGAACATTATGGAAGAGGGACTGGAATGAATATAAGAGCTGAAGGGTGAAGTGTCGTATGGTCATTTCTTCTCAAGTGAAACATCTTATCCAAGAGAGAGAGGAGAATCATGAGTCTCAGGATACAAATAACTCAAAAGTCTTGAAGTTCCTTAAACTGAGGATATGCCAGACTCCTCTCTAAGTTTATGGAAGTTGTAGGAGACTCTCTGAGATGTCAGGCAGGATACAAGCAGTGGACTGAGGGCCAAAGATGCAGATTCTATGACTATTACTCAGGCTGTGACAGGCTTTTAGGTGATGCAATTGCCTTTCAGCCATCCACGTTCCTACAAGGAACCCCACACTCATACTTCTACAAATGACCACAACCAACTAACGAGATCACAAACTTGATTGTGTTGTGATTGACAGTTTTGTCTGATGACTGGCAAGGTGAGTAGGGGCCAGTGTCCGTCTTCAGAGGAGAATTTAGAAGAACAGTGGGCCATGCAGGGTAAAAGCTTCCTGGAGAGTCTGGTACATGTGTGATTAGTGCTCTGTTTCATGAGTGTAGTTGCTCATGAAATGGTGAGTCAGTTGCTTGAAACTCCACCTCTAGACAGCACTACATAAGCTTCCTTACCCTGCTTTCTGCTCCTGACTTTCCTCATGGCAATACCAGGGCCTACCAGACAGACAGCAAGCTACAAAATTGATGATCATTCCAGGATCGAGTCTGGTGATTATTTCTTACTACCTGTCGTCTCTTGTCACATTTGCTTCTTGCTCTTGTTCCAAAGACTCCTTACCCACCCCATGAGAAAAAGATCCTGAGAAAAAGGTGCAGATGCATGTCTCCACAAATCTAGCACAAGAGCACCTACCAAGCCTATGACCTCGGATTAATCTTTGTTTCTGCTTGATTTGTGCAGGAAATTTTACCTTTTGGTGCTGCCCTGGGAAATTAAGACAACTCTGGTACTCAAGGAGTCCCTGAAGTGGCTGGAGGGCAGCAGGAAGATCCACGGACATAACGTGGAGAAGAAAGGTCACAACAGGTGCTGCTACAGGTTGGCATTGCTTGTAGATTCACTGTGAGGCAGATAGTCTTAATATGGTGCCTCTGGGAACTATAAAGACTTTTGTAGAAATTAACATCTACCATATTTAGCTCATCTAATACTCTGCTTCTCCCCTTTGGCACCAATTACGTGCATGTGAGTGTCTATGCTGTGCGTGTTTATCTATAGTATACAAATATATATAGTATTATATTCCCCCAGCAGAGATATGACTGGATTCTGTCCATTTGCAAGACAGAGACAATCCATCACATCTGACCTATGGTCCTCTTAGACACAGCCCAGTTGCCTTCCTGAGAAAGTGTGGTGAATTTCTCATTGTCATTGACAGAGGAAGCACATCAAGTTTCCTTGTTTGATCAGAGACCTGGAAGAAAGCAGAGCATCCCTATAATGGGTTGCTAGTAATCTTGTTGATGCCAAGAATACTGCAAGCTCAGGAATAGGACGAGACCTTCGGAGCCCATAGGGTACATTGTCTTGACTCAAGTTGTGTGAGTAGAAACTTACACAGTGAATAAAGTGAGACAAACTTTTTTAATAAGTTGTCAGGAAAATATGAATTTAAAGAATGTGAGGAAAACTATCATGATAGAAAGATTGTATAAAGAATGAAAGCACACCTATGAAAAAATAGATTCTCCCATCCACGGCAATCCATTAATGTCCTTCTCATCCAGATGTGAGGCTTTGTGAGCTGTGCCACTCCATGCTGCAATATCAACAGGCAGCTGTTGTGCGGGTAACAGAGCCACTGAGAGGTCATGAGTCCAACACCCATTTCATGTCCAGAAGACAGTGTTTCTTCACGCTCATCCCCATCCTCAGGCTCTTACATCTTTTCTTCTTCTTCTACTATATTCCCTGAGTCATGGAAGGGGAATGGATAAAGATATCATATTTAGTCCTAAGGAGTCATAAGTAACTATTTCGCAGCACTTGAATCACTGCCAGGTGTCTGCATTAACTGTGCACAATAAAAACACTTCTCTAACAAAATTTGAGAAGAGCAATAATCTGTACAGATACATGAAAGGATTAGAAAGCAGTTCCACAGGTCGTACTTTCAGCATAATAGCAGTCGTAGGTCCCTCCACGACTTAGGAACTCCCCAGCTCTGGACTTTGGTTGCATGCCTCTCTCAGGACACTCCTCAGGACCAATCAGAACGTGGTTGTTTATCTCCATCTGTTCAGAATATTATTGAAATGCACATATGCTTCAAGAGTCCAGAGCTTCCTTCCTCTAGTGTTTAGTAAAGAAAGCCAGTTTAATTAAGTCCAGCAACTCTCCAGCTCCTCATGTAACGGATGCTTATTAGTGGAGAATCAATTAATCTTGCATCTCTTGGGAAAGTAGTGGAAGAAGAGAACCAATCCAGAGATTGTGGTCAGAATTTCTAACCAAGGCCTCTGAAGGTGGGTCATATTCTGTGTCCCCAGTGCCATAAGAAGAGGTTAAGGGACAGCAACAAGTGAAAAAGGCACTTGTCCTGCAAATCCAAAGATCCCAGGTCCTTGCCTGGAATCCATGAAAATGTGGAAGGAAAGAACTTACTCTGCAATATTGTCCTCTGACCTCCAACTGCTCCATGGATGTGAATCCCAAGGCGAGAGAGAGAGAGAGAGAGAGAGAGAGAGAGAGAGAGAGAGAGAGAGAGAGAAGATTTGCACACATGCACCATAGCACACTATTTGAGAACAGTTGTGAAAGACAATCTTTAGAAGTCTGTTCTGTCTTCCCTTTGTATGGGCTTCCACGGTTTGAAATAATGTGCCAGGTTTGGCAAGCAGGCCTTTCCCTGCTCAGCTGACTCTAAGGCCCCTTATCTTACTTTTTGGAACTCTCCTCCCAGTCCATTACTGTCTTCCTTCCCATGCCCTTTTGTAGACAGTTGGGTGGTTGGTATCAGTAGTCTTCCACACTCTGGCCATAGGCAGATCAGTGTTGGGAAGGATTGGCTTTCATGTGAGTGGCATATGCTATGTGTGACCCTAATGTCTGTGTGAGGGCATTTGAGGATGGACTTTTATAGGGAGCTAGGATTAGATGAGGTCATGAAGGGAAGGGCTGTTCCTTGAGTTTAGCAAGAATACTAAGAAGTCGCCAGCTTACGTAGACCTAGAGAGAAAAGGCCTCTGCAAACCATAAGACATCTCGCCAGGAACATAATTTACGGAGCATTGCAAATAGCAAATGCATTTCACCCTCAGTCCTTAATACAAATGTCTTCAGAAACCCATGGCACAGTGGGTAAAAACATTTGCCCAGAAACCTAACAGCCTGAGTTTTATCCTGGAACCTATGTGAAAGGAGAGAACCAACTCTCATTGGTCGTCTCCTGATGTCCACATGGGTGCCGTGGCACTTGCAAACACACACACTTAAAAAAATCATTGTGGGCTGGAGAGGTGGCTCAGGGGTTGTGACTCTGTCTCACAAGCAGAAGGTTCTGAGTTCGGATCCCAGGTCCCACGTTAAAAAAAAAACAAACAAACTTTAAAAAAAAAATCATTGCACAGAGAGAGAGAGAGAGAGAGAGAGAGAGAGAGAGAAAGAAAGAGAGAGAGACTCCTCAAACGAGGGAGAAATTTACTCTGCCTAAGGCCCAGCCCTGCCCAGAAGCAGCAGCGTGCCATTCAGGAGAACACAGGAGCTGGGCGATCCAGCACTCACTGTTTAACTAGTACAGCTCATTTCAGGGCACTCAGTTGGTCCATGTATAAATTCTAGGACTTGGATTTGAGGTGCATCGATGCTAGAAAGTTGGGGAGCTCAAAGCCAGCATAGGAGACTCTGCACTTAAATGACAGTTTACGAGGAGGGCTGGTAATTGATGATCATATTTAGCAATGTGGAGTTCATTAGTATTCTGAGAAGAACAAGTTTGACGAAGCAGGGGACAAGTGTGATTGGAATGGATTCAAGAGAAAGAGGCAGAGTTGGAAACAGGCAGGAGAATCCTGAGAAATTTTGCTGAAAGAGGAAGAAGAAATGTATGTAGTACACAAATGTGGCTTGCAAGAGAAGTTCTGAAAATATTTTTGTTTTTTAAATTACTTTATTACTATTTTTAAAGGGATAGAGGGGCATTTTATTCAAGAATCAAAGGTGACTGAATGACCGTGGCCTGTAAACACAGATCCTGGTTTTCCCAAATTCCATGTGCTCCATTCTGCTTACGGTTTTGTGGGTTGATTTTTTTTTTAGGATGGGAAAATTGAGATGTTGGTAGGAGCTGAGCAAGAATAAACTGCTATAGTCAGGGTGGGTAAGAGGGTGGGTGTGGTTGTGGAGCTCTGGTGCACAGGTCAACTGAGAGATCAGAAACAATCCAGCCCACGAGAAAGACATGAGGGTGTGGGCGCAGACGCAGTTAAATGTGTGGGTGAGCCTTCGTGTCTCCGTGAGACAGGAAACAGGTTCAGAACATGACACCGAGTGTGGGGTGGGATGGAAGGTCCAGGAGCAAGCAGTATGAAGTAGCCTGTAGGGGAGTAGCAGAATAGTATGATAAGGTGTACTTGACATCATTAAGGACGCTTGACATTCCTGGTCTTGATTTGAGAGAACGTTATCCAGCTGCCCTCTTTGACACATTGAGCTGGGTAAGGACCAATGTGGAACCGACGGAAAATTAGGTTGATACCAATTTTAGCCAAGCAAGAGTGAGAACGTATGAAGGAGGAGGAGGAGGTAGTATTTTGTGTAAGACAGGAGAATGAGCAGTAATTGGATAGAGATTTAACTTGGGGAAGACAAGGAAAGCTAAAGGGAGGTGAGAAGAAGGTACAGGCAGCGCTTACCCGCAGTCCCAGCCCTTGGAGGTGGAGACAGGAGGACCACAAGTCTGTCTAGACCACATCAACCAAGATGAGTATATAAAATACTAACCTAACTAAAAATTAACAGATCAGACTTGTTGGGTTGAAAGGTTTTTGGGGTTAGCATATTTCAAAAGCAATGAACTGATGGAGTGTTTTGGAGGGGTTGTGTTTATCGAAGTGAAGCCCACCTAAGGTTTGACCGTGTGGGTGACTAAAGGGAGGGTCAGGGTAGGATCACTGGAAGGGAGAATGTCAAGAAATGGGCAAGCAGGGATCTGGGCGCATTGTCCGTGTGGATGCCTGACAGTGATGGCGCCATGGAAGCAGTGCGACAAGCAGCTAGAATCTCCGGAAGTAAAGGAGCGGCAGTGGTGGTGAGGAAATAAAGGAGCGGCAGTGGCGGTGCCATTCTGGTGACAGATACCAAGCTTTAGGGAAGAGTGAGAGACTAGTCGGGGGTGAACAGGGATGCTTCCCCGGCTTCAGGCTCTGTGGTGAGAAGAACACACCCGGGAGGTGAGCACAGCACGTGGAAAGCTTTAGAGGAGGTGATAGTGAGAGAAGCAAGTGCAGTTCCAGCAGACGACTGCACATATATTTTTTGTGCCTGTGTGTATGTGCGTGTGTGCATGCGTGTGTGTGCATGCATGTGCCTGTGTGTATTCATGTGCCTGTGTGCATGCAATGTGCGTGCATGCATGCATGTGTGTTTCTGCATGTGGAGGTCAGAAGCCAATGGGCGGGAGCGGTCCTCTTCACGCTGTGGTTCTAGGGATGGAACTCAGGTGGTCAGGCTTGGTGCGGGTATCTTCACCCTGAGTATCTCTCCTGCCCAGAGCAGGTATCTTCCATGCAGGCACAGAAGGCAGTAATAGCAGATAGTGGAGAACAGTAAAAACTGTAATGTGAGAAGAAACAAGGGAGACATCAGAAACCAACTCAGTGTGTTGGTTGGTATTTGGAGGCCCGATCATTCATTCCTCTTGTTTTTTTAATGAAAAATCTAGATAAATAGGGTTCCCTACCCTCCACAAATTCAGAACATCCGTGTAACATGGGTCTCGAACAACGAGGTGTGGGAGGAGCTCGCCTCAGGTACACCTACAAGGCACTGAAGGGTCTTTCCTCTCCAAATGGAGGCTCTTTGGGGTACCTACTATCGAACACCCACAGCCTCTTTCTGGTTGCCAACAGCCCCCAGCCAAGGGACTGTTCGACAGTCACTGTAGATACTGTGCTCTTCAGACATATACAGATATTCCACCCTGGTCTTCCTCTTGCACATCTCTTCGACTGACCCCTGTCAAACTAGGACACTGGCGAGAATGTGGCTCATTTCTGGTATAAAGCTTCTTGAAAAGAAAAGGACGAAAGAGGCTGGGGAGGTGGCTCAGTGGGTAAAGCCAGGCGAGAATGAGTGTAGAACCCCAGAACCCCATACGAGCCAGGTATAGAAGCCTGTAACCACAGCTCTGGGTGGAGGGCAGGGAAGCTTGGAAAAAGGGCAATCCTTGGAGATTCTGGCTAGCTAGTTGAGCTAAAGCAGTGAGCTTGGGTTCAGCATAATAGAAACCCTGTCCTCAGCTCCAGATCTCACCCCAAAAATACTGTGAAAAGTGGCAGAGAAACATAAGCAGTGTCAATCAAGGCCTCTATATGTTCATGCATGGATACCAGGACCTGGACACACACACACACACAGAGGAGGAGAAAAAGAAGAGCAGGAGGAAAGAAAAGAACAAGGCCACACCAAAGCCCTCAGCGATGCTCTACTCACACACACTCTGAAGCAGGGATATGTCAGCCAGAAGGATCAGACTTCTTAGGAGTTAACAGCAGCAATACATTGTACTAGTTAAAAACAAAACCACGGGTGGTTGGAGAGATGGCTCAAAGGTTAAGGCTTTTCCCCTGAAGGTAAAAGGACCTAGGTTCAGATCCCCAGATCCTGTATAAAAATGCTCTGTGGACATGACTGTGACCTGCAATTCCTGCCCTAGAAAGCAGAGCCTGATAAACCCCAGAGCAAAGAAATGGGGTAGAGCAATACATGCTGAGTTCAGATGATACCCTTGGGTTTCCACAGGCACATGTATACTCTTGTATACACACATACACATGTGCACGTTCACTCACACACACACACACACACACATACACACACACACACACACACGCACAAACATATTTATCCAGCTTACACAGTGTCCACGTGGACTAGACCCCTGTCAGTCATCATCACGCAGTCTTCAGAAAAATCTAAATGGCTTATTTTTTTTTTGAGGGGGATGGCATTAAATGGAAATCACTCCTTAATATAGTTCTGCAAACGACAAAAAAAAAAAAAAAAAAAAAAACCCAAAAAACTGTAATGTGATTGAAACTTCAGGCTTTGTCCTCCTTGTTTGATGTATTCTCAGCCTTATCTCTTTTAGTATCACTTGAAACCTGAAAGTCTTCTGTGTATTTCAGTATCTAGAATTTTTTCCTAAAATTGAGTAATCCTCAAGACCAAGATAGTGGACCGGCCTAGTTTCTTCATGACTGACCATGAGCCATTGATAAAGATTTTCGTTACAGCTCCCCAGTTGTTCTTTACGTCAGCAGTAGCTGTGGGCACGTGGCACAGAGCAGTGACAGCGCCTGCCCCTCACCAACCGCCTCCCCGGCCTCCCAGGGCCATCCAGCTGTAAGCCTAGGCAGACCGTTGTTCCACATTTTCAAAGTTTGTAGTTACTTGACCTGTATTTATCCCACTTAAGTTCTTCGTTAAACGACTAACAGGGTCCTTAGGGTCTGTGAACACTCCCTGCTCGGTCACCATGTGGTCCGTCAGCTGGTGTGTGTTTAGTGAGCCTGGCTCAGTATTAAAGGCCAGTTCATTGGCCTCACAGAGTAGGGAAATGGAGGACATTAACACAGCCAGAAGTCAAGGAAAGGGAGGCTTCCAGATTATTCCACCAGTGCTGCAATGAGACCCCAATGTCCAGGTTCCGTTCCCCCTTCAGTCTCCTTGGCACGGTGTTGGCTTTGTGTGGTGACTTAGGGAAGCACAGGACACCTCTACTCATATCTTGTGGGCACGATTCCTCTTCACTTGTGAATCCCTTTCTGGATGACAGACCATCCCTGAGCTGAGGTCCGTTCTGCGAGTTGCTGCCACCCCATCGAGGCGTGGGTTCTCAGGGCGACAGTCGCAGTGTCTCCCATGGCACCTGGTTGGATTCCAGTGCTCTGCAGCTCCTCAGTCACTTCTAGTTGATTTCACATCAGTCTAAATACACTCACTTCTATCTTACTGGCTTAACGGCCATGTGTGCAGGTTTCTAAAAAGAGAGTGAAAAAAAAGTAGTGAAAACATAGGAGCTAGATTATAAATTTAGGAGATTGTAAATTACCTTGTACCCAGCAACGCATACTCCCTTCCACTTCCGTATGACTGTTCTTTACTGGAACCTTCTTTCTGTCAAAACTTGCCTGGCACACTGGCAGAAAATCCCATGGAGCTGGGTCCTGATGAAGGCTCCAGTGAATTCCCACTGCACAGCTTCCCGGCAGTGCGATCACAGCTCATCACTCATCTCTCAGACCCTCCGCCCCCAAGCAGAGGGCAGCTGCCTTCAAACCAAGTGTTTTTATTCGAGTTAAATAAGCTGAGGTGAAAACTGAAAATTGCGTTATTGTGCTAACTGAAGGATAGGCAGTTACAGGGAAGAAAGCTGAATCGCTAAGAAATTGATCCTAAAACATACATAATTGATCTTGGATTCTGAATGTCTATGCTATAGTTCATAAAAGATAGAATGTGAGTGCTCTTTCAAAACAAAAATGAACGGCTGAAAACCAGTTGTGCCAGAGGACAGACGCGCCCTGCGTGCTGTGTCTAGTCAGCGTGGCCTCAGAGTTGTTTTCTAAATACTCCCCAGAATTTGTTCTACTTGAAATTTTCCATTTTTTAAGCTGTTTTTGGAAAGAGTGGTAGACTGGATTGTGAGGTTTCTGTCCTTTTCGGGGCAGATGGATACCTTTGTCTGTTGCAGGCTGTCATAGTTAAGCACAGGTGTCACCTTGACTGTTGAGGGTTTGAGTTCTGGCACAGTTGTAGAGAGTTGATGGTTGAGTTAAGCCCAGAGCAAACCTGAAGGAGATTGCCTAGCTGATGGGGAAGATCCAGCCCATGGTGGGTTGGGATTAGGCCCTGGATAAATGACAGAGAGCTGGTTGAGAGAGTCGGCATCCTTCTGTTCACGTGGCCAGACATGCTTGTCTGGCAAGTAAGGACTGGTCATCTCTCAGCCGTTATGCAGTGATGGTGTAGCCAGTTCCCTCAGCCCTGGTGTTGGTGCATGCTCTCCCATCAAGCTGGACTGAGAACTGTAACTGGAGTGTTGTAAGCAAGTAAACTCCTTGTTCCCTTATGGTGTGTTATGGTCATTTATCAGCAACCATGCATGCGGACTGCAACACAGGCATTGATAACTTTCTTTACGGATGCCAAGGTTTCACACCTAGAGACTTGCTGAGACTAGTGAGAGTGCATTTCATTTCTGAAACTCTGAGGAGGGAAGCTTCCTATTTGTAGTTGGAGAAAATCGAGATGACATTAGGACATTCGACTTTAAAAATAACCTATTTATTCATGTTTAGATCAATGTTCATGTTGATTCTTTTTTACTTTATTATTTGTTTATCTACCAATCTACTTATTTATTTGCATGCATGTGTGTGTGTGCGTGTGTGTGTGTCAGAGGGCACTATGTGTCCCTGTGGAGGGTCAAGGGTGACTTTGGGAATCATCCTGGATTGCTTCTACCTGCTTTTTGCTTCACTCAGGAATTTTTCAAATTCTGCCCACCAGGGCCTAAAGTGCTCATTTCCACCTGGTGTTTTTTTTTTACGTGTGACCTGAAGTCCAAACTCAGGACCTTCTGCTTATGAGGCAGAGTGTTAACCCCAGAGCCATCCTTCCCGCCCATTCATACTGATTCTTAATGTACTAGTTGTGGGGTATTGCGAAGTTTTCATCTTACAGCTGTTGGGGAGCCAAGGCGCATACAGCAATCAATCACTATTTGTTTTCTCCTGGTTGCTGGTACCTGTCATGATGGGTTTCTGATGAAAAGACCCATCTTTCAGTCTGTATTGTCCTTTTACATAGGAAGGTTTGTATGAATTGTACAAATACTGGTGTGTTTTCTTTGTTATAGTTTACAGGCAAAGAATTTGACACTTAAAGTAAGTTATTTCTCCCTCAAACCCAATGAGAGCTTTTATAGTCTCCATTTTATGAAAGAAAACATTTAGAAATCCGGTAAACACAAATTGCTCCAGTGAAGTAAGTGTCCTTTCCTTCCTCTTGACCGAAAGCTTGGCTGGTTCTCTCTGTTTCACTCTTTATAACATCTGGAATGCTCTGGAGTTTTGCCCACTCTGTAGCTTTTTGTTTATGGCTGCCCTGTGGGTGATGTGTGTGTGTTTGTCCTTAGCATTCCTCAGATTTCTTAGGACATGGACTTGTCTTCAAAAACTGAACATTTTCTCATCCCCCCATAGTGCCCCATTCTTTCTGTTTTTAAGCATCTGTTGTATATAGATTTGAAACTATCCTTGAGACTATTGGGGGAGGCGTTCCCCCACTTCATGTTCCTTTCTTGTGCCACTCCGTATCTCCAGGCTCGGTGACATTTTTTTCGCTTCCTCTTCCCTGTCCCCCTCTCTTTTCTTTCTTTCCCCAGTGTCTCAGTGAGTAGCCCAGGCTTGCGTGGACCTGACTGTCCCGGGCTGACCTCGAGCTTGCCAGCCCCCTGATCCGCCTCCCACATGCTGAGAAGTGCTGAGGTTAGGGGCCTCTGCACCACGCCTGGCGGAACCTTATTTTCTAAGGAGCTGTGATAAAGTCTAGTATGATTTGTTCATCTCTCAGTCTTGGCTGAGGAATGGAAGGGAAAAAATAATTTCTACGAAGCAAGGACTTTCCAGCAAAGTTGAAGTCTTCATGCTGAAGCTTATCTATTTTAATAGTTCAGTCTGCCCTGACCCTAGAGGTGAATGGCCGCCCTCCGCTGTGTCTATTGTCCAGTAGAATTGAAACCATCTCTATAATTTGAGAGTCCCAAGTGGGCCTTTTGGCTAAGATTAAGTGGAAACTGATCGAGTTTCAGAAATGACTCTAGATCCCTACTGTCGAGTTTTAAGATGAACAAGGGATCATATTTGCTTTTAGTCTCATATTGGAACTTCTTGAGGTCTTTTGGAGGATGTCGTGAAGTTGTGGGGACCAAGAATCTGCTTAGTATATTGAAGGAGAGCAGGAAGACTTGCAGACGGAATGAGCCATGAGCCGATTTGTTGGAGTGAGCCTGAGCTCAGATCTTAGGAGAAGAGCAACAGTAATTCATTGTTACTGTATTCAGTCAGCTGATTGCCATCAGTGCAGATTCTGGTTCCAGCCCCGCATCTAACAGTGGTTTCACCAACGCTGCTGCTGAATGTCTTCTTCTAGAACCTGAGATAATATATATGATCTCTGTTTGATAGGTCACAGGTTCTAAAACATTGATTCTTAGGCTGGAGAGATGGCTCAGGGGTTAAGACCCCCTACCTCGCAAGCAGAAGGCCCTCAGTTCAGATCCCAGGTCCCATTTAAAAACGGGGGGGGGGGGAGTGATGGTGGTGCAGGCCTGCACTTCTGGCTCTGGTGGGTGCATCCATTTAAAAACGCCAGGGAGGGGAGGGCTGGAGAGGTGGCTCAGGTGGCTTAGGGGTTAAGCCTCTGCCTTGCAGGCAGAAGGTCCTGAGTTCGGATCTTAGACCCCATGTATGGGAGCCAGGCGGAAGCGGGGGCAGCCTGCTTTTTTGGTCCTGGTAGGGCGGAGCCTGTGAATCCCAGGGCAGAGTAAACAAGGAGGAGGTGGAGGCGTCCATGGTGGTTCCTGAATTTGTCCTTGGTTCTACATGCGCACACAGGTATACACACACAATTGAATAAATAATAAATAAAAAAATGCTTTTTTAAAAAACGCCAGGGGAAAATGGTGGTGCAGGTCTACACTTCTGGCTCTGGTGGGTGGAGCCTAGGAAATACCAGAGCGAAGCAAAAAAAAAACAAAAAAAAACCACACACACACACCAGGATGATTCCTGAAGTCATACAGGGATACGCAATGGCCTCTGACACACGCACGCACACACACACACACACACACACACACACGCTAAATGAATAAGTAAAGTTTAAAAAAATAAAACATTGATTCTCTGTGAAAAGTAACCAGCAACCTATTGATTTTACTAGTTTGGTAATTTTCAATATTTTACTGACTTCCTGGACTTTTTTCTTTTTAAAAATAAGAATAGTATCTCATTTGTACTGTCTGCAAAGCATTTTTATAACTTGGTGTGTGAAAATCTCCAATCCTGAAGGAAGATGCTTAGATGATCGAATCGTTGTGGACATACCCACTGGGACCTTCTGTAGTGAGTGAGAAACATGTTGCCACAGGAAACAGTGGACTTGAATTTAAAAAAAAAAAAAGCTCAATTATAGTTAAAGTTGAACTGAATAGCTCTGTAACCTTCAGCAGACTAGTTCAATTTAAGATTCATTTTCCCATCTGTTAAATATGTGTTCCTATCTGGAGGTTATAGGAAGATATGCCTGAAGATCATCGTCATAAAGGCGTGAGAGAACTTTGGCAGTTGTGTAAAGTGCTGTGCAACACAAACGTAAACGTTATAAAATTAGCTCAGTCAAGTCTTGTCTTTACTTTTAGCTGTGTAAATATAGTTTCTGTCACTGATAGTTTAGAAAAAGAAAAATGTACAGAGCCTAGTTTAGAAAATGGGCGGGAGATACTTTGATCTGTGAGACGGAGGATACAACTTACCTAAGAAAGAATTTATAAAATCTCTTTAGAGACTTTTTTAAAATAAAATTCAAAATTTTACCTGTCATTTCTTCCAGCTCTAGTCTTTAGCTTTCTTTTAGCATTTATTTTTTGACATGTTGCATATGAGATTTCCACGTTGGATTATCTGCAGAAAAACATATTTATTTTAAATTTTTTAACTTCATTTATTCATCATGGGGGGTGCACTAGGTGTTCCTATGGAGGACCAAGGGACTTCGGGAATCAGCCTGCATTGCTTCTATCTCCTTTTTGCTTCACTCTGCCTACCACACTGGACACACACGCTGCTGCCATTTCTATTGAGCATTTTTACATGAGACCTGGGATCTGAACTCAAGACTTTCTGCTTACAAGGCAAAGTCTTAGCCCTTGAGCCATCTCTCCAGTCCCCAAAATCTATTTATTTAAATGAAACTGGTTGCCACTTCCTATAAGACTCTGAGCCGTCTCCTCTCTCCCAGTTATAGGCTATTCAGGAAGATACAAACTACTGCCCGGTGATGCTGTATGAATAGAATTGAGGAGTACTGAAGCTAATCAAGGCTTTGATTTTGAACCTAAGTGCATGTTAAATACCCAAGTAAATAGGTTCAGTAGATAGCTGGATGCATTAGAGGCTACTCTGTAAGTAATTCTAGCATCCGTCAGTGTGTAGACAACCGACCGTCTTTGGGAGTGACCGTGCTGGCAGAGGAGCGGTGAGGCCCGAGCTCGGTGCTGTCATGATGGTAGTGCTCGCAGGAGAGCTGAGGGCGGGTCAGGATTCAGTTGGGGAGGCTTTCAACCCACAGTCACAGTTTCTTAATCGTTCCTTTTTCTGAAGTATGTTAATAAGAAAATGTCCACGTCAAGCCAGACATGGCAGTCATGCTGTAGTCCTGGCATGCTGGAAGATCCCAGGTTCTGGGCCAGCCTGGGTTGTATCACAAGACCCATTTCAAAAGTCAGTCAGCCGATCACCTCTGCCAGCAAACAAGTTTAAATGACTCTGTGTCTATTAAGAGTGCTGCTAAAGAAAATTTAAAAAGTGAAGCATATCTTGATAGAAATTAAAGCGACTGTTTACATTTCAAGATATTTCAAGCTTTCAGACCCTTCCAGCATAGATGGTTTTATGACTTGGATGGAGAAAGATATGCAGAAAAGAAAGCCTTTCCTCACTGGTTAGCTCACATTGGGAACCAATCCAGTTGATCTTGTGCCCACCTCAAGTTGTGTGGGGCCAATCTATAAAGGAGAGGTAATCTCCACATCCTTTTATAAGCAAAGGGTTGGGGGAAGATTGGAGTCAGTTCTTCCTTCTCTGCAGGGGGTGTTCCTCCAGGGCAATCCCAGCAGTGGGGGATGACCAAGAAAGAATGTTCAGAGACCATCCCAGCATAGCTGCTCTAAACCTGCCTTACTCAGTTTCATTGCCTTCACCAAGGATGACCAGCCATAGCCCAAGAACATAGATTTGGTTTGCCCCAAGTAGCATGTTCCAGCATGGAAATATTGTCATGAGTATTTTTTATAGTCAACAAACGAAGGAAAGTCATAAAGAAGGACACTCTCCAAACAGTGTGAAAACCTCACCTAGATGGGTTGCAGCAAAGCAGGGAAATTTCTGCTCTAGTTTCAGGTGTTAACAGATGACAGTATCAGGTTTAGGGTTAGTGGAAGTTGATGGTCGGTTAATATGTTTTTAGAAGATTTATCAGATAGTCACAAAGATGGTAGGTTAGGCATAAAGATGAATGAGTATTAAGGGGCTAAAAACAGTCTAAGATAATTTGGCTCTGCATCTGCAACATTTCAATGGCCACAATTAAGTTCTGACTAATCAGCTATAGACACCAATTCCTGCACAGGGGCTAAAAGGAACCTGCTCCCTATAGACACCAATTCCTGCACAGGGCCTAAAAGGAACCTGCTCCCACTGACTAGACTGATGACAGATTAAATTTCAATGACTGGAGGATTTGGAATGTGGCAGGTTCAGAGCCCATCTACAATGCATCTTGGTGATGTCAACCTCCTTAAGTGTCTGACCTAACATCCTGTGAGTATCAGGTAACATTTTGAAATGTATTAACTTAGCACTAGCTTCTACCCATGAAAACAGTTAAGAATGTCTTTAGATAGCACATAAGGCCCATAACAGATCTTACTGCTTCGCTGCAATCCCCTACCTAGTGTTTCCACCAATATATTTGAAAAGTGCTTGATTTCTGTTCTTCTTTGTTCTGTGATTATAACTCCCCCCCCAAATATTACCATAGCAGAATATGTGGAATTTTGGATGACACGGATTTTTGTTCCTGGGTCATGGTCACTCTTTTGGCTCCAGAATAGACTGTTTCTTACATCTTTGAGGTGAGAGATTTTTGTTGTTTTCACAACCAGAATTTTTAATGAAGTGGTGAACTTTTACAGTTCACAATGGTGTTTGAGGCCTGTGCCACCTAGTGAAACCAGGTCTCGAAAACACCAAAAGAAAATAAGCAGCAGCAGTTTGGCTTTTGCAGAACCTGCCACCATTTCCATGAACGTGCAAGTGAGTGGTGAATACTGGACAGACAAGAAAGTGAATGATAAAATGTAACTCTCCATCCCTGAGAGAAAAGGTCTTTTGCCAGCAGCCTTTTGTACTTCTTTGTAATGGCCACCAGTCAGGGTCTCCAGCTAAACTCTAGGCCTAGCCTTCCAGGCTCAATCTTAAGACAAGCCTCCAGTCCTGCCTCCAGGACCATCCACCATGCTCCAGACAAGCCCACCACAAGCCCCGCCTCCCGATGTGCTCAGCCTGGGTCCCAGTTTAGGCTTGGCTGCTCTGCTCTGGACAAGCCCAGGACAGGTCCTTGCTGAGACAGTCGCAGACCAGCTGCTGGGAGGAGACCTGGGCAGCCACACGCTGGTGCGTGCCGTGCCCACGTGTTGGCAGCTTGAGTTCAACCACCAGTGTACAGGGGCCACGCCAGCTCATGCTGGGGGCCAGCGGCTCCATGTACCTGCGGCTGCAAGTCACGAAACCGCTGAACCCACTATGGCTAAGTTATCATCCATGACTCTGCAAAGAGTGTGGCCAGACTGGTACTTGAATGATCTCTCCTGGAGGGATTCCCAACCTTTGTCTGTCTGCGTCGTGTGGTGGGGATCAATGTGACTCTAGCTCTTGGTCTATGTAGTACAGTGGGGATCAATGTGACTTTAGCTCTTGTTAATCAATGAAAGGAAATTCCTAAAAATGTTTGCCCTGAAGGAAAGTGTTTCAAGTCTGAGACAATGACTATGCTGTTTAAATAGCATAGGGAATACAGGAAGCTTCAGGCATGTATGGACCATGGACTCTCCCCTTTTAGTGTCATCGGGTGGGGCTCTGGTGGCGTTGGGTGGAGTGCTGGCCTCCCCGGACCACACCATGGGCTGTGTCAGTGAATGTCTTTGCTGACAACACTGTGTATAGTGATTATCAGAACTCTGCTAAGCCACGCGTCCTTTCCTCAAGTCCAGGTTCACTAATTGAAGCCAAAAGAGAGAGATTTCCCCTTCCTGTGTCCAGGGACTATCTAGAAATTGTGAATGCTTAGTTCTACCAACCTAAAAGAGGGTCAAGTCATAGCATATTCTCAGACATGCCCTGTATACATCTTAGACAAGAGATGATCCCAGGAAGATCTTTAAATTATAATACCATCCAACTAGAAAGTTAAGAGGCTATAAACATTTGTACCAAAAGTACCAGCTAGTAACTCAGGAAAAGCTTTGCCTCTCAATGCCCTCAAGACTAAGGTGAAACAGACAGGAATTTTATTTAGCTTCCATGTCAGCCAAAGTCCTCATCTGTCAGGGGGAAGTAAACTCTCATGTGGAGGACAACAGGGCTCTCATCTGTTGAGGGAAATAGGTCCCCATCATCTGTAAGGGAGAGGTTGGCACCATCAGGAAGCTTTCATTTCTGTCTTGGAGGTAGAATCCTTTGTTTCTGTTTGTCCTAGGACTTTAAAAATAGGACAGGTGACCTAGGACTTAGTATAAAAAAGAAAAGAAAGAGAAAGAACCAGAAAGCAAAGAAATCAGAACTTGACATTTGCCTTAGGGGGTAGGTTAAACAGGCACCCCAAGCAGATCAACCCAGGACCCCTCCCGACAGGGGAAAGGTGGAAAAAGATGCTTCGAATATGACCAGACTGGGCGCTTTGAGACTGTTGTGAGCACAGAAAGCTTTCATGTGGCCTATGTCCCAACTATGGGAATTTCCACTGGAAGAAGATTGCCCCCTGAACCTCAGGGCCCAGGGGTCGAGCGAGTTCTCTGGTGGAGACCAATGAAATGGCCTGAAGCTCTTAGCTTCCCTCCACTGGGAAAAAGGAGTTTGCCACTGATATCCAGCAAAAGGAAGCCCAAAAGTGCCAGGTTGAGCATCTCGTGAGAACCTTGGGTTTAACGTGCAAATGGGAAGCCTCTTTGTTTCTATGTTAATAGACAAGGGAGCACAAAATTCTAGTGCTCAACTTCCTAGGCTTTTGTCAACTTTTGATTTTACTAAAATGTTTAAGATCAAGAAAATGACAGGCTCATTGCACTCACAAGGTAACTACTGAGACATGCCTTAGTGCCCGAATATTCAAGGTTTAGGCTTAATAGAATAAAATATTTTAGCACTGTTATAAAATTGGTTTTAGACGCACCAAAGGTATTAGAAGAGAAAATCATGGAGTACAGAAAATGCCAGATAGCATGTAACAAAAGTCTGCAGTTTAAAGACCCTAAATGCTGCATCCTTATCCAACCATTCTGATGGAAAAGATTCCAACCTGATAAGATATTAGTTCAATCCAACCATTCTGATGGAAAAGATTCCAACCTGATAAGATATTATTTCAAGGAAACATTTTCTGGAGAAAAGACATGGCTTTATCTAGGAAAAATAAATATAAAAATTGTCAGGTCTTGGTGTTTCTTCCCAGTTCAGGCCTAAAGCCTGTTCCCTGGGGAAGGTCACTGTAACCTGGCCACAGGGGTTTGGGCTCCATGGTTATTGACCTCCTCTACTAGAGAGATTAAGAAAACTGGAGTGGTGTTTGACGCCAGCTTGTTCCTGCTGCTTTCCTTGTCAGTATTCAGCATCGTGAGTGTGACGGCCTACATTGCCTTGGCCCTGCTCTCTGTGACTATCAGCTTTAGAAGGGTATGATCCAAGCAATCCAGAAATCAGATGAAGGCCACCCATTCAGGGCATACTTGGAATCTGATGTTGCTATATCCGAGAAATTAATTCAGAAGTACCATAATTCTGCTCTCAGTCATGTGAACTGCACCATAAAAGAACTCAGGTGCCTTTTCTTAGTTGATGATTCAGTTGATTCTCTAAAGTTTGCAGTGTTAATATGGATGTTTACTTATGTTGGTGCCTTGTTCAACGGTCTGACACCACTGATTTTAGCTGATTTCACTCTTCAATATTCCTGTTATTTATGAGTGACATCAGGTGTAGGTAGGTCATTACCTAGGACTTGCAAGCAAGAAGGTTAAAGATGCTATGCCTAAAATCCAAGCAAAATTCCTGGATTGAAGCACAAAGCAGCTATAGAATTAAAACCAGAGACATAGGTCGGCAAAAAGTTTAATAAAGTTTTTCCCTTGTACTAAAAGGTTGCCTAAAGTTAAACTCAGTGCTTGACAGAGAGAAAAAGCAATGGCAAACTTAAGAAGTAAACTAAGAAAAACAGCAAAACTCCAGGTGTGGCTCCAGAGCAGCTCCATTAGCTAATCAATGCTGGCTTTTCAGCTAGATCAGAGAAATGGTGCTACATCCCTTTGGTCCCCCAAAAGAAAAAGACTTATGTTGCTTATTTTTCAGAATAAAAAAAGAGGATAATTTAGATTGCTCTGTACAAAGAATCAGTTCGCATTGTTTTGGACAGGTTTTAAAATATGATCTACAGTAGCCAGGGGAAAAAGGTCTCCTTGGCTTTTACACCTTGTAAATGTGTTCTTTTACTAACTCCTGCTTGCTTATACCCACAGCAAGACTGCTGAGCTTGTTTGGTTTATCTCATGTGCCTTCCCAATTACAATGGTCTACTCCTTGTGTAGACCTTGAAAGTTTAACCTGTGTTTTGTCTCTTTTAGATGGACCTTAAAGTAATAGGGCCATCTATAAAAGACCTCTAGACCATCCCAGCATTTCATAGATGAGGATATCAGACTGCACTTATTTCCTTCGCCCTGAGTCAGCAGGAAGCAGCCAGATCGAATCATCGCCCCTTATCCCCAGAGCAGTCTGAATTCTCAAATAGGTTTATGGGAAAATGAGGCAGGATTAGAGCAGCAATGCTGGGATGGGTCTCTCAAGGTCTTTAGAATTCTGAAGAGACGTCCCCTACTGCTAGAATCACCTGGAAGGAACACCCCTGCTGAGGAACTGACTCCAATCCTCCCAGAAATTTACCACAAGAACTGTAACTGACACTCCATGATTGGAGTGTGCCTAAAGAAAAGGGGGGAATGTGGAACCCAGGTTCCCGCTGTGAAGCCCAAGTTCCCGCCGGCGCAAAATTCAAATCTCCCGCTGGCGCCAAACTCTCCCGCCAGCGCCAACTCACTGCGTGCCAGGAACTGCCCAGGGCAAGGTTATCGGCCAGAACATCTGTAAACTGACTCAACTTCCTTGTGTATAGTGAAAATATTTACAGAATGTATTTGCTCAAGGCAGTTGCTTTTCCTATAAAAACCTTGCCCCAAATTCAGTCGGGGCCGTTCTCCTATGCCTGAGCAGGGAGGCGGTCCTAGCTAGCTAGATTAATAAATCTTGCCTGGTGCCTTTACAGCAACCCAGCGGTTCTCGTGTCTCCTTCGGGGATCTGGGTAAGGGGCCCAAAGGGAACTTCGGTTCCAACAATGACCTTATAATTCTCTGAATGTCTTGGATATCAGTTGTGATAACTCTATTTTCATTTCTAATTTTGTTAATTTTGGGTTTTCTTTCTCTTGATTTTGGTTAATTTGGTTTTGGGTGTATCAGTCTTACTGATTTTTTTCAAAGAAGGAGCTTTGTGACTGGTTGATTTTTGTTTTTTTTGTATTGTTTTCCTTATCTCAATTTCAGATAGTTCTTCCCTGATTATGCTAATCTTTCTTCTACTCCTTTTGGGATTGGATTGCTGTTATGTCTCTAAAACTTTAAGCTGCATTGTTATTTACTTGTGATTTTCTACTGTTTTTTTGATATAGCCATTAAGAGCTATAAACTTACCTCTTAAGATGGCTTTCATGGTGTCCCAGAGATTTCGATGTGTTGTATTTTCATTATCGTTCGCTTCTAGGAAATCTTGAATTTCCTTTTTGATTTCTTCCTGAACTCAATTCTCATTCAGCATCACAGTGTTTAGTTTCCAGAAGTTAGTGTATTTTCCACTGTTCGTTGTGTTGGGGATGTCAAGCTTTAGACCATGGTGGTTTGATAGGGTATATCTATAATTTCAACTTTCCTGTATATGTGGAGATTTGTTTTGTGGCTTAATATCTGGTCTATTTTGGAAAAAGTTCTGTAGGCTGCTGAGAAAAATGTGTATTCCTTGGTGCTTGGATGAAATGTGCGATAGAGATCTATAAGGTCCATTTCAGTAAGGATTTGATTTAGTTCCAGTGTGTCTCTAAGTTTTTGGCCTGTTGAGCTATCCCATGTTGAGAGTGCAGTATTAAAATCCCTGAGTATTATTGTTTTGGGATTGATTTCTTATTTTAGAAGCTTTAGTGTTTGCTTAATGAATGTGGAGAAGCCCATATTAGGTGCGTATATGTTTAGTATTGTGAACTCTTCACTGTGAATTGTACTGTGATTAAAATGTAGTATTTGGATTGAAGTCTATTTTGTCAGATAGCATAATTGCTACCCCTGCTTGTTTCCTGGTTCTATTAACTTGAAGAATTTTTGACCAGCTTTTAGAATTTGCCTATCTTTTTGGTGAGATGTGTTTCCTATAGGCAGCCAATGGATGGGTTTTGATTTCTAATCCATGTTTGTAATATGTTTCTTTTGATTGGTGAGTTAATTCCTTTCACAGTTCGTGTTAAAATGGAGAAATCACTTTTAATTCCTATCATTTTTTTTTGTGTTTAGTAGCTTTCATAGGTTTTGGTGGCAGTATATTTTCCTTCTGTCCTCCTGTATATATGCTTGTTCTTTTCTTCAAGCTTGAGTTTCTTTTCTAGCATTTTTTCAAGGCCTTCAAGTTGTCTTTATGGTGGAAAATTTTTCTTTCACCCTCGATCATGACTGATAGTTTTGAAAGATATATCAGCCTGAGTTGACATTTGTGCTCATTCAGTACTTGAAGTATGTCTCTCCAAGTTCTTCTGGCTTTTTTGGTTTCCATTGAAAAATCATTTGATATTTTAATAGATTTAACTTTAAAAGTGACTTGGTTTTTTTTTTTTTTTTCTCTTGAAGCTCTCAGCACATTCTCTGTCTCGTATGTGTTTTGACTATTATTTGCGGTGGTGAGTTTCTATTTGTTTGGTGTGCAGAATGCCTCTTGTATTTGGATGGGCCTCTCTTTCTTTAGGTGTGGAAAGTTTTCCTTTATAATACTTTCTAAAATTTCCTCAGGTGTGGTATTTTGGGATTCTTGTTTTGGTGTTCCATGAATGTGCATGTTAGGCCTCTTCAAGGTGTCCCATAACTCTTGAATATTCCTCTCAAGTACCTTTTTGGCTTTAACAACTTCTTTGATTGAACTGCTGAATTCTTCCACTTTGTCTTTAAGATCTGATATTCTATTTTCTGACTCATTAGTTCTGCTGATAAGACTCTCTGTTGAGCTCTGGATTGAAACTGTTTTACTGCTTTATGCCTATTTTTGTTTCTTCCTTTGCTTTTTATCATCTCCTCCAAGTGCCTGTTGTGTTCCTGAGGAGCAGGGAGTCAGCCCTGATGCATTCCCAGGCAGAAGAAAGCTTGGAAGCATTCTAGAATAACTTTTTTCTTGGACCACTGAGATGACTCAGCTGATAAAGATAATTGCCTCCAAAAACTGAGTAACTTGAGTTTTACCCTGGAACCCACATGTGAAAGGAGAGAACCAACTCTGGCAAGTTGACCTCTGACTTACACACGTGTGCTCTGGTACACATACTAGATAATAAATGTAAAAATAAACGAATTAGGCTGAGCAGATGACTTGGTGTTAATGCGCTTGCCTAACATATGTAAGGGTTTAAGTTGTATTTTCAATATTCCAAACAGACAAGCAACAAATACTGTTTCTGAAACTGAGGAGCTGGGTCAGTAAGAGAACTACATTCATGAGGACTTACCTGGGTTTGGATCCCCACCATCTATGGAAAAAAGCCAGGGGACAAGGGAGAGGACTCACTGGCTAAAGCACTTGCTGTGCAAACAAGAGTAGCAGAGTTCAGATTCCCAGGTCCCACACAAAATGTCAGGTGAATGTGATGGGGCCCACATTGAATTCCAGCCTTAAAAAGCAGAACCTGGGACTCAGCAGAGAAAGCTGTCAGTGAGCTCTGGGCTCAAGAAATGATAGGTGAAAAGGGATGATTCCTAATATCAGGAAGAGCCCAGCTCTTGCTTTTAAATGGATCCACGGCTCAGGGTTGTAGTAACCTGGGCAGTTACTGTGAGGTTTACCCAAGTCGTGGGCCATAGTTTGCAGTCTAATGAATAATAGTTGATTCACATTTCAAATACTGCCTTTTGAACACTTTTTTGCATAGAGGCTACCTTGTCCCTTATCAGTTCGGAATATTGTTTGTCAACTTTAACAGTGTTGTCAACTCTTGTGTCTTTACTGTGGTTTCTTGTCAGAAGTGACCTGAGCTGGTACATACCATGCCTGTCTCTGCAGGCAAAAGGTCTGTGAGCATGTCCTAAAGCTGCAGTGTTAGGAAGCCCCTAAGGATGACAGGTGTCCATAGCCTCAGCTGGTACACAAGAGGGTTGACTGTACCATGGTATTTAGCAGCTGTAAGATGGGCCATTGGGAAGAAAGTGAAGAGGCCAGAGAAAGAAAGATGTGCCACTGCACTGGCTCAGTTGTTAGACTGCCGTTCTTAAAAGTCAAGGTCTTGTGGCAATGTAAAGGAAAAATTGATGGGCTCATAGTGCTGGGATTACAGATATGCATCATCAGGCCTGATTTATGTGGTGCTAGAGGTCCAACCCAGGGGGCTACATGCATGCTAAGTGTTATGGAGAGGCACAGGTATCAACTTGACAGTTGAGGGTTTCAGCTCTGGGCACATTTGTAGAGAAGTAATGATTGAGTTAAGCCCAGTGCAAACCTACCTGCAGGAGATTATCTAGCTGATCCGAAAGGTCCAGCTCATGGAAGAAAATACAGAGAGCCGAATGAGAAAGTTGCCATCCTTGTGTACACTTGGCCAGGCATGCTGGTCTGGCAAGTGAGGATTCTCTCTCTCTCAGCCATTATGTGGTGATGGTGTGGCCAGTTCCCTTGGCCTGGGTATTGTTGTGAGCTCTCCTATCAGGATGGACTGAGAGGTGTAACCAGACTATCATAAGAAAATAAATACCTTGTTCCCTTAATCCATTTGATGGTGATTTATCAGCAACCATGCAGGCAAACTGCATTACTAAGCAAGTGCTCTGCCACCCCATCATTTGCCTTTAACTTTGAATAAGGGCTGAAAAAGATTTGATCTGGGTTTAATCCCAATCCTCTTTATTCACACTCACATTACATGGCAAGAAATTATTCAACAAGTTACCTAAGCTCCCAGTTTTCTCATTGGTTAATGGGAATAATAGCAGTGTTCTTTTGGAATTATTGAGTTCTTGTGCATATTTCATGACATAAGGTACGCACCTTCTTTGAAGCCTCTTTGATAGTTGCTATTGTTTTATTTAGTGTCTGATCAGGTGACACAGTGTACTTTGCTGAGAGTCCTTTATGTAGCATGTCATTTGTTGAACTGTACCTGGCATCCTTGTTGAAGCTGTAAAGTGCCATGATGCTGTGTGCTCTTTATGACGGAATGAAAACCAGCTGCTGCCCCACACTCTTCTGGAGGAGTAAGTGGTGGTGAAGGAAAATTCAGTAGTGGCAAGAAAGCAGATTCTCACTGGTGATCCAGGTTCCAGAATGTTAGATTTGAACTGTATCCTTTATCTCTCTTTTTTTGAGTGAACGTGCATTTGTGTGTGTTTTGCATGTGATGGGTTATACATGTATGTGTGCGTGTGCACAGGAGGACACTTGAGTGTGTGTGTCTGTGCATTGTTCTGCCTCGCTATTGCTTTGCTCTGGGGTTTCTCAGCTCCTCCTGCCAGGGCCAGAATTATAGCCCGACACTAATTCCACCTGTCATTTTTACATGGAATCTGGGATTCAAACTCAGGTCCTTTTGATTGCGAGGCAAGGGCTTTGCCCTCGGACCCATGATAATGGCCCCAGTAAAGGTGCACACAGTGCAGATCATACTACGAAATTTCATTCCTCACAGAAACTGTCTCCCTTTTTATCTAAGGTGACTTTCTATTGGCTGACAAAGATTTGTGGATGTACTTTCTCTGGACTGCTCTGATTTGGATGGAGTCACACTTTACTGCCTGTTCAAGAACTCTGGGAGAGAAAACATGGAAAGACTTAGTCAATAACTATCTTTCTAAATGAGTGATTGTAGGATTTGAGGAGTTGTTCAGAAGGTGAAATTCAATATATTAGACTAAGAAAGTGATAAACTGTAAGTTAGCTAGTAACTAAGTCACCTTCACATTGTAGTTTTCTAAAGCTGTGAAGTACTACATTCAGAAAACTTGTTTGTTTTTATTGAAAACCCCCAATTTTCCATTGATCCTTTTTTCCACTTCATTCAAGGACCTGGTTTTAGAAGGGGTGCTGCCAGTGCTGTTTCTGGTGTTCTTCCATAAGCTTTTGATATTTTCCTCGTGTGCCTCAGTTTCCTTTCTCTTGTGTTGTTGTGGTGACCTCTCTGGTCTTTGTCTTTGCTGCTTCTTATCTCCTATGGGATTGGAAGCTAATCAGAACTGTGTAAAATAAAAAGAGGTTGGTTCTAATTGAGGACCCCAGCAGCCTGTGTCCTACTGCTGGGAAAGATCTTTGCTCACGTACCACTGTAGTTCAGCTTATTTAAGATGTCAATTATTACCAGATGCATTTTTAAATCTATTATTGAGAAACAATGTCAATGAAACTTGACAGGACATCAGTTATAATGTGATGCCAATTTCTTAGATGTTAAATTAAGTAAAATGTCCATGCGGAATTGATGCACATAATTTTTTTTTCAATTAGGAATTTTTTTAATTTGTTAAATATATTTTTATTATTATTTCAGCTCATACAAACTTAATAGGTACACCAGTTCCCTCCCTCCCTCCTCCTCCCCCCAAACCCCCTGCTCCCCCTACCCTCCCCCCTCCCTCCCCATCCCCAGTGCCTCCCACCCCAATTCCCAGAGAGTCCTTTCTTGTGCATGCCTGATTCTCCTCTGGGCCCTCCTCTCCAATGATGTACACGGACCCAGTGGCCTTTCCCTGAACCCTTTCCTGTGTTCCCCTTAAGTATAGGAACACTGCTGTGGCTGCCAATCCCTTGCCTCCAAGGATCTTGGTGCCTTTAGCAGATGCTAGACTTTGTGAGGTCAGTAGTGTGTTGGACATTGCACAGGGCATGCAAAGTCCAATTATGATTGCTTCGGCCCTAACTTGTGTGGAGTATCTTGCAAATCATTGCTCCTCCCATCCTTTTGCTCTTACACTCTTACCGCCCCCTCTTCCACAAATGTCCCTGAGCTTCAGGATGGGGAGAGATTAGTCTGGCCTAGTTTTAGGTGGTTGATATAGAGTCTCTGAAGTTATGGATTGGTGGTTTGTTGATTTTCTTTTGCAGTTTTGCTGCTCCTGCAATACCCTTCACTCCATCCTGATGGGCACTGTACGTCACCTCCTGGCCAGAGAGAGAAAGCTGTTAAACTAGAGTCTTGTTATAAGAGCACATTCAAACGTAGAAGTAATAAAAGTAGGAAACCACAGTGAGAGAGGGGTCTATCACCCATTTGCAAAATGGTTACTTTTTATCTGCCAGACTATATGCCATCCTCTTCTGGTGAGATCATACCCCCTCAGTAGTAAATGATCAGGAATGAAAGTCTGTGAACTTAACTAGGTGTCTCATTAGTTATTTCAGTCCTTGATGGAGGCCTATTTTCTCTGCTGTAACATGGTCCCCTCTCTCCTTGTTTCTGGTGTGGCCCTCCAACCCCATCCCTCCTGTTCATAATCCTTGCAATAATTGTAGGTTTTACAGAGATTTTTCTTTGATTGTCTCTAGGTGGGCTGGGTGGGTTTGGTACTAGGAGCCACCTATTAGGGAGTACATACGGCGCTTAATTTTCTGGGTCTGGGATACTTCACTTAATATAATTGTTTCTAATGACATCCATTTCACGGCAAATTCCAGTAATTCATCATTTTTGATGGCTGAGTAGTACTCCATTGTATAGATGTACCACAGTTTCCTTATCCACTCGTCAACTCTTGGACATTTGGGTTGATTCCATGACTTTGCTATTGTAAACAGTGCTGCTATGAACATGGTCATGCTTGTGCTATCGAGGCGAACCTCTGCTGCATGGGGGGTTATTCCCAAAAGTGGAATCGCAGGGTCATATGGCCTTTCAATCTTTAATTTCTTTAAGAATCTCTAGACGGCTCACCAGAGTGGCTGTATGAGCCTGCATTCCCACCAGCAATGTAGAAGAGTTCCCCTCTCTCCACATCCTCTCCAGCATTTGGTGTTGTTTGTATTGTGGATTTTTGCCATCCTGACTGGGGTGAGATGATATCTCAGGGAAGTTTTGATTTGCATTTCCCTGATGGCTAAGGAAGTGGAGCATTTTTACAGATATTTGTTAGACATTTTAATTTCATCCCTGGTAAAGTTTCTTTTAAGTTCCAGGGCCCATTTTTTAATTGGGCCATTGGTTTCCTTGGTGTTTAGTTTTCTAAGTTCTCTGTGCACTCTGGACAGCAGAGCTCTATCAGATGTGTGGTTAGTGAAGATTTTCTCCCATTCAGTGGGTTGCCTTTGAGCTTGTGTTACAATCTCTTTATCTGAAGAGAAGCACTTTAATTTCACAAGGTCCCAACTGTTGAGAGTTGGTAGCAGTGACTGTGCCATTGGATGTCTGTTTAGGAAATGTTGGCCTAGCCCAATCAGCTCAAGGGAGTTCCCTATTCTTTCAACTATGGTTTTTATAGTCTCTGGCCTGATATCAAGGTCCTTGATCCATTTGGAATTAAGTCTTGTACATGGTGACAAGTACGGGTCCAGCTTTAATCTTCTGCATGTGGAGATCCAGTTTTGCCAGCACCATTTGTTGAAGATGCTGTTCTTTTTCCATTGGATTCTTTGGGCACCTTTGTCAAAGACCAAATGGCTGTAATTTTGTGGGCTTATATCTGGATCTTCAACCCTTATCCATTGATCTGTGTGTCTATTTTGGAGCCAGTACTAGGCTGTCTTTATAACTGTGGATTTTTAATGTAGACTTAGGTTTGGTATGGCAATACCTCCAGCTGTGTTTTTGTTACTCAGGATTGTCTTTGCTATCCTGGGTCTTTTGTGCCTCCATATGAACTTTGAGATTGTTTGGTCAACTTCTTTGAGGAATTGCTTTGGGATTTTGAGTGGTATAGCATTGAATCTGTATATTGCCTTTGGTAGGATGGTCATTTTTAGGATGTTGATTCTGCCAATCCAGGAACAAGGGAGGTCTTTCCACCTTCTGGTGTCTTCTGCTATTTCTTTCTTTAGGGTTTTAAAGTTTTCATTGTAAAGATCTTTTACGTCCTTGATTAGGTTTATACTAAGGTATTTCATTTTTTTAAGGTCTATAGTAAATGGGATTGTTTCTCTCAAGGCTTTTTCACTTCTTTCATTCTGGGCATATAAGAAGGCCTCTGATTTTTGCACATTTATTTTGTATCCTGCCACCCTGCTGAACTTCTGTATTAGTTCCAGGAGCTTCCTGGTGGATTTTTTGGGATCCCTCAGGTATAAGATCATGTCATCTGCAAATAGGGATAGCTTGACTTCTTCCTTGCCGATTTGAATCCCTCTTATGTCCCTTTCTTGTCTTATGGCTTCAGCTAAGACTTCAAGTACAATATTGAATAGAAGTGGTGAGAGTGGACAGCCTTGTCTAGTTCCTGATCGAAGTGGGAATGCTTCCAATTGTTCCCCATTGAGCATAATCCTTGCTGTGGGCTTGTTGTATACAGCTTTTATTATATTGATAAAGGTTCCTTCCATTCCTACTGTCTCTAGCGTTTTGATCATAAAAGGCTGTTGGATCTTGTCAAAAGCTTTTTCTGCATCTATTGAGAGTATCATGTGCTCTTGGACTTTGGACTGGTTTACATGATGAATTACATTTATTGATTTGCGTATGTTGAACCAACCTTGTGTGCCGGGGATGAAGCCTACTTGGTCCCTGTGAATGATCTTTTGAATGTGTTTTTGAATCCAATTTGCTAAGACTTTGTTGAGAATCTTTGCATCTGTGTTCATCAGAGAGATCGGCCTATAGTTTTCTTTTTTAAGTGAATCTTTATTAGGTTTTGGGATTAAGACGATATTAGCTTCATAGAAGGAATTTGGTAGTGTTCCTTCCTTTGCTATTTGGTGGAACAGTTTAAGGAGTATTGGTGTTATTAACTCCTTAAATGTCTGGTAGAACTCTGTGCTGAATCCATCTGGTCCAGGACATTTGTTCGTGGGAAGATTCGAGATTACTTCCTCAATTTCCTTATATGTTATAGGACTATTTAAATAATTCACAACTTCCTGATTCAATTTAGGTAAGTTGTGTTTACTTAGAAATTCATTCATCTCTTTTGTGTTGTCAAACTTCACAGAGTATAATTTTTTGAAATATGATGTTATAATTCTCTGGATTTCTTGGGTATCAGTAGTGATAACCCCATCTTCATTTCTAATTTTGTTAATTTGGGTTTTCTCTCTCCTGCTTTTGGTTAATTTAGCTAGAGGTGTATCAATCTTATTGATTTTTTCAAAGAACCAGCTTTTTGACTAGTTGATTTTTTTCTATTGTTTTCTTAATCTGGATTTCAGATATTTCTCCCCTTATTTTCCTAATCTCCTCTCTTCTACTACTTTTGGGATCAGATTGCTCTAGTTTCTCTAAAGCTTTAAGCTGGATTGTTAAGTTGTTTATTTCTGATGTTTCCATTTTTTTGATGTCAGCATTAAGAGCTATGAACTTACCTCTTAGAACAGCTTTCATTGTGTCCCAGAGATTTTGGTAAGTTGTATTTTCATTATCATTCGCTTTCAGGAAATCTTGAATTTCCTTTTTAATTTCTTCCTGAATCTAGTTCTCATTCAGCATCATATTGTTAAGTTTCCAGGAGTTAGTGTATTTTCTCTTGTTTGTTGTGTTGTGGATGTCCAGCTTTAGACCATGGTGGTCTGACAGGGCACAGGTTAGAATTTCATCTTTCTTGTATATGTGTAGATTCGTTTTGTGGCCCAGTATGTGATCTATTTTGGAGAAAGTTCCGTTTGCTGCTGAGAAAAATGTGTATTCTTTGGTGCGTGGGTGAAAAGTTCGATAGAGATCTGTAAGGTCCATTTCTTTCAGGGTTTGATTAAGTTCCAAAGTGTCTCTATTAAGCTTTTGACCTGTTGATATATCCCATGTAGAGAGGGCGGTGTTGAAGTCCCCAAGAATTATCGTTTGGGGGTTGATTTCTTGCTTTAGATGCTGTAGGGTTTTCTTAATGAATGTGGAGGGGCCCGTATTGGGTGCATATATGTTCAGTATTGTGAAGTCTTCCTGGTGAATTGTACCTGTGACTAAAATGTAGTATCCATCCGTGTCTCTTATAATTTTCTTTGGTTTGAAGTCCACTTGTCTTGTAGAATTGTTGACCAGCCTTTTATTTTTAGGGCATGCCTATCTTTTGTGGTGAGATGGGTTTCCTGCAGGCAGCAGATTGATGGATTGCGATTTTTCATCCAAATTTGTAATCTGTGTCTCTTGAACAGTGAGTTAATTCCATTAACATTTAGTGTTATAATGGAGAAACTATTTTTAATTCCAGACATTTATTATGTTTAGTAGTTTTTATAAGTATATTGCTTCGCTTTTAATGGTGTTATACTTGCCTTCTGTTCTCCTGGATATGCCTGTTTTTTTCTTCAAGCTTGAGTATCATTTCTAGCATTTTTTGAAGGCCTGATTTGGTGGACATGTATCCCTTCAAGTTGTGTTTGTGCTGGAAGATTTTTCTTTCTCCCTCGATCATGACTGATAGTTTTGCAGGGTAAATCAGCCTGGGTTGACATTTTTGCTCATTCAATACTTGAAGTATGTCTCTCCAAACTCTTCTTGCTTTTACTGTTTCGACTGAGAAGTCATTGAATGTGGAGTGTTTTGAGTATTATTTGCCGTGGCGATTTTCTATTTTGGTCATATCTGTTTGGGGTGCGGAATGCCTCTTGTATATGGATGGGCCTCTCTTTTTTTAGATGAGGAAAGTTTTCCTTGATGATCGTTTGAAAAATTTCCTCAGGGGTGGTATTTTGAGATTCTTGCTGTGGTATTCCATGAATGCGCATGTTAGGCTTCTTCAGGGTGTCCCATATCTCCTGAATATTTCTCTCAAATATCTTTTTGGCTTTAACTACCTCTTCCATTGAGCTGGTTAATACTCCCACTTTATCTTCAAGATCTGAAATTGTGTTTTCTGCTGTTAGTTCTGCTGATAAGACTCTCTGTGGAGTTCTGGGTTGAAGATAACTTGTCTTTTAGCTCAGTTTTAAACTCTGCTTGAGTCTGCTTTAACTGCTCTATGCTAGTTTTTGTTTCTTGCACTGTTTTTCTCAACTCCTCCAAGTGTCTGTTGTGTTCCTCTTCAAAGCGATTGATTCGATTTTTTAATTCCTCCCGGATTTCCTCTTTCATAGTATTGAACATGGTAATGATCATATTTTGAAGGTTGTTATCCTGGGTCAGGCTTTCTTGGCCATTTTCCCTGTGTTTGTTCTGGTTGGAGTCTAACATTATGGGATTAATTCCTTCAGTGGGAGATTTGTTTACTTGAGTGTTGTTTCTCATGGATTTGCGCTTTGACTTTGGCATTGTCATTTTAGCTCTTAAGATCTTCTTTCTTCTTTTTAGTGCGTTTTTCACTAAACTGAATTATTTGGCCTGGGGTTTTGGGGGTGGGCAGAGACGGAGCTTACCTAGGTTGAGGTGAGTCCAGGCTGGATCCCGCGCGTCCTGGGCAGTGGAGTGGGGGAAGGGAGGATTGGGCATCGGCGGGGCGCTATTTAACCTGGGGGACCTGGGGGCAGGGCCCGGGCGCAGAGGGGTTTCCTCCTCCTCCCAGGCCTCTGCGCGGCGGCTCCAGCTGGATGGCGAGAGGAGCTGGGTCCCTTGGGCAGCCTGGGGTTCTGGGGGTGGGCGCGGACAGAGCTTACCTAGGTCGCTCAGTGAGGCCCGGCTGGACCGCGCGCGTGCGTCCCGGGTGGCGGAGTGGAGGGAAGGGCGATGTACATAATTTTAGTAGGAATGAGGTTAGGCATGCTGGGTAGCCTTGAGAGATTTGCTTCCGACTCTGTACTTGGGTTTTCATCAACAAAATGAAGAAAATAATTAATTGCACAATAATATGGAGAATCCAAGTCATCTCTGAAGGTCTCATAGGAGGGTGAGTTTAGAAATGAAGTTCAAATCCCAGCACTGGTGTTGGTCGGTGGAAGAAACAATCATCTTGTGAAACTGAAATTTATGCCCATGAAAGAGAAATACTCATTCACTCCCTCCCTGATGTCCTTGGCAACTACACTCTACTTTTTAATTTTTAAAATTTTATTATCTATTTAGTATGTAGAAGAGGGTGCAGACACACACATGCCCTGGCATGTATAGGGAGGTCAAAGGACAACTTGCAGGAGGCAGCTCCTCTATCTTTCCTCTGTCTCAAAGTAGTCTTGCTGGCCTATGAGCTTGCCTCCCTTATGCCAGTAGCATGCTGGGATGACAGATGCAGGCCACCTCATCTAGCTTGTTGTGAGTTCTGGAAATGGAACTCGGGTTGTCAGGCTTGTGCTTTTTTTTTTTTTTTTTTTTTTTTTTAAGCACTTTGCTATCTTCCCAGCCTGTCATTGCCCATTTTGTTCTTCTTTTGAGTCAGGGTCTCATATTGTCCAGCTGTCCTTGAACTTACCATGTATTGAGCTTAGCTGACACAGCTCATCGGTGAGGTGGACCTGACCTAAATTTGATTCCCCAAAGTCCACGTGGTAGAAGGAAAGATTTGACTTCCAGAAGTTGTTCTCTGACTTTCACTCACTCCCTGTGATAGGCATGTCATGCCTTCTCCCTCCCTTTACCCACTAAAACAAAGAAAATATTACAAAAACAAAAAATATACAGTGTAAAAAAGTAATTTACAGAAGAATAAAAGAAAATATGCAAGTCGCACATGTGACTAGGAATTACTATCCAGTATATATTGGTAACAAGCCAAAATATAATGAAAACTCAATAAGCACAATGATAAAAAGTAAACAGCTTGATTCAAACTGTACTAGGACTTGAATGGTCATACAATGGGTGCTAAGTAGAGAAAACTCCAGTCACCATTAGAGAAGGACAAATTAGAACTGTAGTAAACACCTGCTGCCCGATTCTCCCTATAGTTCCCCCTGACTGTGGTGTCTCGAGCATTGTGTCAAAATGAGCGTCCTGGAGTTTTGTCCTGTGTTTATTCCTAATACTTACATAATTTTAGGTCTTAGATTTAAGGTGTTTTTATATAGTTATGTAGGGTTCGGCTCCATTTCTTTGGATGTGGATACCATTTTTTCCTAGCACCATTTTTTGAAAAGATAGTTTTTTTTCCATTGAATGGTAAAAAAAAAAAATCATTTGGCTCTGATATGTGTGTTCTATTCCAATGTCTGTTTTAATGTTTGCATCATACTATTTTGAGTGTTGTAGTTTTGTATTGTTTTAAACTTAAGAAATGCAAGCCTTCCAACTTTATTTTTTAAGATCTACTTTGGCTAGTCTCTTGAGAGTCTATATGAATTTTAAGATACATTGTCTATTTTTGCATAAAAAGTTATTATGATATTTTTATGGATCTATGGACAGTTTTGGCTGTCATCTAAATGCTTTTTTAAATTTTTTTATTATTTATTCAATTGTGCATGTATGCGTGTGTGTGAATGTGTGTGTGTGTGTGTGTGTGTAGAACCATGGACGAATTCGGGAACCACCATGGACCACCTTCACCTCCTCCTTATTTACTCTGCCCCGGGATTCACAGGCTCCTCCCTACCAGGACCAAGGTCGCCCCTGCTTCCGCCTGGCATCTATACATGGGGTCTAGGATCCAAACTCAGGACCTTCTGCCTGCAAGGCAGAGGCTTAACCCCTGAGCCACCTGTCCAGCCCCTCATCTAAATTCTTGTGGGTGGGCTTCTCGGCACACCTATGAGGTCTTTTGGTCATGGTGGGTTTCTGAGCAAGCCTGTAGGAGATCATATTCATTGTACAATTGCTGTGGGAAGACTCAGTCCATAGCACATGGGACCATTTCCTATCAAGTAGATAAGCTGGAGAGACACAGATAGCATTTCAGTAGCAGTTGGCAAGGTATAAAGCACTATTGATCTTTGTCATTTCTGCTCTTATCTTGAATATAGTTGTGACCCTTGGCTCCTGCTTTTAGCTTTTTGATTCTGTAAGGTCAGTATTAATGTCCTCACGTTCAAGTCCAGTTTGACTACCTGGAGTCTTTCTGTGTGTGCACGTGCCTGCACACATGTGTACGTGAATATGAGGGACAGAGGTCAGTGTCTGGTGTCTTTAATTATTCTCCACCTTATTTTTTGAGGCAGTGTTTCTTACTGGACCTGGAAATGAATTGCAAAGGCTGGCTGACCATCAAACTGCAAGGATTCTCCTGTTTCCACCTCCCCAGCACTAGGATTATCGGCTTGCACTGTCAAACCCAGCTTTTTCCATGAGTGCCGAGAAGCCAAATTGAGGTCCTTCTGGCATGGACAGCAAGCACGTGTTGACTGAGCTGCCTTTCTTAGCTCTTTTTTGTTTTTTCTTAGTTCATCTGTCTATAGGTTTGTCAGCTGCTCTTTTTAAGGAACTTAATTTTAGCCTGACATTGGTTAATCCTTGCACCCAAAAAGGTGAAACAAGAAAGGAGCCTCCTTTCTATTTCCTTAGGGAAGAACAAAGTCCAAGTAGGTCTTACAGTCCATTTCTCCACTGTAAGTGAGACTCCTGTAAAACACAGTTTAAGAAGACATTGGCCATGGTCGGTGTCCCATAACAGGAGAGTTCTTCTTTACTGAGCATGCCATTGTGATCTTTTTTAAGATTCAAATACTGAGCATAAACTCTTAGTGCAGAAGGGGAAGAAACCAATTTGTTTCTTGACTCTGTGGACATTTTTTCATCCCTCAGCTCCAGCAAATGATCTAGGAAAGTGCATGCTAAAATAGCTTGAATTTTTATCTGTTCTAGAGAATCCAAAAAGAACAACTTCCTACTGCTTTAAAAACTAGAAAGTAAAAAGTTTTTTCCAGTCCAAATAATTGTGGCAATGTAGAAATAAGTTCCAATATGTAGTTTTCTAGGTCAGAGTCTCAAATGTGTCCTTGTCCAGTGACATCATATAAACTGAGTCCTATTCTTGGTTAATGAAACCAAACTTTCCGCATGACATAGTTAAAAACCTTCATGATGGAATTCTACCATATGAATCTGTATGAGGGGTTTGGCAAAGACTTTTACAGTGAAAAATTGCTTGTACTTGGGTCCAGCCTTTTTGCCAACCTTCAAAAATATTTTCATAATTCATCGTTGCTTCTTCTCTAGTCATAGGAGGTATCTCGTGTTTATCCAAAAAAAAAAAAGTTTTGTAATTCTTCATCTAAGAGTTCTCTGCTTTTCCTTTGTAGAAAGACAGCTCTGGATTCTTCTATAAATTTCTGAAGTTGAAACTCATCTTGAGCTGGCAACTTATATGGAAAGTGGGACATGGTCTTGAAGAATTAATTTGTATTTTTTCTATCTCCTTTCCATTCTGAGCAATAATTCTTTCCAGTCCATGGCTGACACTATATTTCTTATTTTTTACAGAAGTTATTTAGTATGAAGCCATAAATTTGCTTGTTAGCATAGCTTTTATTGCGTTTTGTAACTTTTTATATATTTTGTTTTCATTCATTTTTTAAAACATTATCCTAATATTTCTATAATTTTTTCCTGTGATGTATTAGGAATGTGTTGTTTAATTTGCACAGACAGACTTGTACATTTTCCAGTTTTCCTTTGGTTATTAAATCAATAACTTTATCCTGTTGTGATTGGAGGAGGAGATAATTTGTATGGTAGCAATCTTGTAAATATCCATTGAGAGTTAATTTGTGATCTGTTTTAGGAAAGTCACACATGTCTTTGAAAATATGCTTGCTGTTTGATGGAGTGTTCTACATGTCTGTTGGCCTAGCTGTTTGTTGTGCTTAAGTCCGCTTTCTCCTTATCTATCCTATCTATTCTCTTCTTACTGAGAGTGAAGAAATATAGGAATGTCTTTTCCATTTGGTCCATTTTCATCTCATTACGTCTCAGTGCTGTGTTTTAAGTACATAAGACTGCCGTATCTTTTTTCTGTATTGAACCTTTGTTAATTTACAATGTTCTTTGTCTCTTCTAGCATTTTAAATTTTTAGTTTTTTCTTTAGTATTTCATACATGAATATATTGAAGTTGTGATATTTTTAACTCTTAATACCCAATCCCATCCCCCATTCTTTTCCCCTTATATCCCTTTTTCTCCCCTCCAGATTCCCTCTTTTTCTCCAGTCATTTCACTTGTCTGGCCCACTGGTTTTCATAGATCAGTGGGTTTTCCATTGAGGAAAGCATCTTCCTTTTCTTCCCTACCAGCTTTAGTCCTCATCTATCTCTCAGAGAGTCATGGGGCTTCCTGAGATCTTTCCACTTCATGGTGAGATGTTGATAGGACAGTTGCTGTGAAGTTCTTGTGAAAGTTTCTTGTAGCATTTTTATGGCATTGTTCATAAATCATTTACTTATTTAAGAAGTCAGAGGATGATTTTCAGAAGTCTAGCATCCAGAAGAGGTCATCAGGTCCTCTCTTCACTCTGTGCTCACTCTTCTGAAACAAGAGTTTTTTCTTGTGAATTTTCCTTGCAGACTTTTTTTACCCACATTGTTGAATGTTTTCTCCTTCATTATGCTGATTTTTTCTTCTGTGTACCCAACTTTCTTCTCTAAGGTCCTGATGCAATTGTTTGTTTCCTTATATCCCTTTTCCAGGTGCTATTGGCAGTCATTTTACCAGAAAAAATATTGACATTTTCATGAGATAATTTTCCTGTGTCATTGTCTTTGAGTTTGGTAGTTGACAAGTAAGGTCTTTGGGGGGAGTCGTGTTGTCATGTGCTCTCATGTTCCTTATGTTTCTGCGTTAATGTTTGTGCATCTGCTGCTTTAAATTGCTCTGCTAGATTTGGGGTGGGAATCTTTCACTGAGCAGAGACTATTCTTAAAGACTCCACCATCCCCATTTCTCACAATAGCAGCAGCAGCATTATCACATCACACAAAAGGTGGAAATACACTTGCAGTCAGTTATAGCTCCGTAACATGGCAAAAGTATTGCAGAATATGCTATGACATTAGAAGGGAAATAACCTTAATCAGTGGGTTGCCCAGAAGAGAGGCAACTTGATATCCCAAAAGAGGCTTTCACCTCCACAAGACTGGACAAACCTCAGGGAACCCTGGGGTCCACAGTAGTGGATGGGCAAGAGAGCAGGAGGGAGTAGAATGGATTCATGAACAGAAGGGATGAAAATGGGAGGGATAGAGGGATAAGTACTCAATATGCTTGTAAAACTAGAAAAATAAAATAATTTAAAAAACCAAACAAAAAGGGATGGTTTAACGTAATGTAGTTGTGTTTCAAGTTAACAAGGGTTGAAGTATGTCCGGTAGTTAAAACTGCCACCTTCACATTCGAAGCTGAGTCTCGGGCATCTTGAAAGTTTAGCCAGTTCAGGTAAACCCTGAACTGTGGGAGATAATCTCTTTGATGTGGAGACAACCTGGTCAGGGTCCAGGGCAGAGAGGCCAATAATGGAATATTCTTGAAGAGGGACTCTATAGCCACATGCCAGACCTGCTGGCCACCTGTTACAGGTGGATGTCCAGAAACAATTTTAGCTGATCATAAAAATGTTTGAGAGCACCCTTAAGCTGGTCATCATTTCTCCAGCAACCAAAAATTATAGGAGACAAAACAAAATGTTAATTTTGTCCATTTTTGTTTGGTAACGAGAGCTATGCAGGGAAGAGCTTGAGGTGCAGACAATTTCAATACACTGGAAACATTAGTGAACACGATGAAGCCAAAAAAGTAGATATCTGGAATTTAATGCAAGAAGTGTTATTTGTAATGACCAAGGGTCTCTTCCTATTGAAGGGTAAACCCTTCCTAGGAGAACAGCTGCAGGAGAATACATAATGTTTGAGCTTATGTGCAGGTAAATAACACCATAAGGCAGTTATCACCAGTTGGACTACACAGATCAGAGGAATTCAGGAAGTAACCCATGGGTGAAAAATTGTGAGAAAGTATTATAAAGGAGACCTGCCAAATCCTACCATGTAGCCATGGCTCTGAAACTTTAGCTTCATATGTGTGAGCAAAGGTCTGGTCCTTAATTGTACTCCACCTGTGTACTAATTCCCTGTAGGAGAGAAAGCGAGAGGAAGGAATGGAGGTGTTCCTGACCTGAGAGCAGCACCGCTGACTGCACCAGCTCAGCAAAGCCCATATGCGTGGCAGCACTGCTTTCCCACGTGGCAGATCCCCCCACATTGGCTGTTCCCCAAAAATGAGGAAGCAGAGATCTTGTTGCTCACCCCTTCTCTACCTTACACGGCCACATAAGAGCTGTGCCTGGTTAGTGCACGCCATCAGCTATATTGAGGTGCAGGTACTTTCCTGTGTTGTCTCCAGAGTCCTGGATCCCAAAATACAGTGGATCCAAGGTGTGGTTATCTGAACCCAGAGGCATCTTTCTTCACACAATGTTTCCTCACACAGGGTTCCTCTCTTTAAACAAATCACATTTCCACAAGCAGCCACAGCAGCAGAGATCTGCAACAGAAGGCTGACTTTGCATAAGGGCTCAAACAGCATCACTTTCCTACCAGGGTAAAACATCATCACACAGTGACTGTCCACAGCAGGCAGGGGCTCACATTTGAGAAGACACTGGAACCCTGAGTCTCAGCGGGGTTATGAATTCTCACCAAGTAGCTGACCAGAAAAGAGAAAATCAGGGGATGCCATGGACACAGCTTATGTCAGAACAACAGACATTCCCAAGTGCCAGACCAGACTAGGGAATCTCAAGCATCTATAGGTTACACCTGATCATCCTCTGTAGAGCCAACTGCTTCTTTCTTTGCTAAAGAAGAGAGCTAGTTAACGTGTTCTCTTCTTCCGTTTCTTTTTTCTCTGGTGACAGTGTGTAACGGTTACTCTTAACTATTGCTGTGAGAGAGCATTCAAAGTCGATCAACTTAAGGGAGAAAGGGAGGTTTATTCAGCTTACGGTTCCAGAGGGAAAGTACAGTCTCTCAAAGCAGAGGTGGCATGGCTGGCTGGCCAAAGCTGGAGGAGGCTAAGTCACCGCAGACATCTTGGAAGCTGAGAGCTGCAGGACTGCTTGCTGCAAAGAAAGACTTCTCCTGGAGGTAGGGTGGGACTAATCCACCTCAAGGCCCACCCCTTGTGACTGCTTCCTCCAGCAAGGCTCCACCTCTCAAGGTGCCATGACCTTGCCAAACACATGAGACTGTGGGGGACATATTTCAAACCATGACACAGAGCTTCATGGCATGAAACCCCGGTATGGAAACTGGACGCAGAGTGTACATTGGAGCTTTCCACTTTGGCATTGCTTTCATCTACCCACAGTACAGAACCTCCATTCATAGCATATAACGGGAAGTTCATCTCATATTAGAATCTCCGTTGTCCTCTGCTGTCCACAGAAGGGGACTCCTACTCATAAGCCACATGCCGCAGCGTGGAGCTGTGACTGCCTCCCACATGTTGGGAGCATCTCAGCCACCTACATTTGTTTCTGCCATGTGACACTTTGGTGAGTGGCAGTGGGGAGCATCCTCCTCAACTCCCTTCTTCCCTGCTCTGCTTTCACCTAGTGCCCTGTTACATTTCATATGAACTGTTTTAAAGAACTTGAGCTCTGCTCCTTGTGCTCCACCCTCAGACTGCCTGCTGTGCAGGGGCAGAAAGCTCCACATAGTGCAGTCCAGTCTCACTGCAGGTTCCTGTTGAGGTTTCAAGCATCACTCTCTTTATCTCCCTGAGATGGACAGGTCACTACCTGAGACAACCCAAAGGGACAGAAGTGAGTGTCCTGTTATCTCAGCTTCCTGCACTGCAACAACCTGAGAATCCAGATGTCTAAAGAGCCTGGAAGGTGTGAGAGGCAGTGCCAGGAATCCCCAGCAGCCAGCCTGGCTCCTCCAACTTTCCTTTCCCTGCCAGTCATTTGGTCGTTCCTCTGTGAATGGAGTCTAGTGGGTGCACATGCAGGGTGTTAGCTCTGCACTCTTTACTTACCTAAGTCATGCCAAGGTTGATGTCACATCCTAATGCCAGCCTGGCCCAGTGGTGGGTGCCTATAGTAGCAGCTTCCTGGAAAGTCAACAAAGAAGAGTTATTTGGGCTGGAGAAATGGCTGAGAGATTAAGACTTTGTTTTGCAAGCAGTAGGTCTTATGTTCAGATCTCAACTACCACCTAAAAATGCCAGGCTGAAATGTTGGCCTGGTGGGTGGAGCCGGGGAAATCCCACAGCATAGCAAGAAGGACATAGAAGTAATCCATGATGATTCTCAAAGTCACTCTTGGTCTTCCACATGGACACATAGTGCCCTATGATGTACACATGTGCATGTGCACATAAACACACACACACACACACACACACACACACACACACACACACATTTACAAATATATAAATAAATAATTGAATAAAAGAGTTAGTGGAGCGCACATTAGAGACCAGTTTGGGTAATGTGCAGAGACCCTGCCTCAACAGGGAAAAAGTATTAATTTCCAACTATTCTAGTAGGAAATAAGCAGATCCTGTTTTCTTTTCTCAGCCATTACTCTGATCCCACATTCCGCCCTCACAACAGAAAGATGACTTGTGTGCTTTGGGATAGGGGACGGACAAGTGCAAAGGAGTCTATTTTGTAGTTTGGCCCACTAGGGCCCAACCAGAGGCTGTTGTGTGGGAAGAGGAGCTGGTCATGCTGGTTGAGGGCAGAGGATAAAGATAAAAAGATCAGGCTGAGGAGGGATCTGGCCCTTGGAAGAGAGAGGGATGTTGGGCGGAACTTTGGGAGACTGGTAAGTCTTAACTGCCATGAGCAAGGTTTCAACTGCCATGAGTGGTGCCTAAGGCTGGGAGAGGTGGCACTGGAGCCTAAGGTAGGAGGCCTTCGTGTCTGTGTTGAAAGTTTCCCCAGTTCATCTCCTAGACATGAGGAGAAAATTATCATTTCCATAGGCCAGGACAGGCAGGGGGAGTGGAAGAAAAGCAGGCCTTGCTGGACAGAGGGAACAAAGTTTCAGATGACCAGGAGAGATAAAATTAGTCACTTCCACACAGCAGGGAGACTGTCCTCAAGGAAAATATTATGAGACTTTAAGATCAGATGCTTGTCCCTTCAGATGTCTCCATGAGTTTTAGGGTGAAAGCATGGAGACCCCAAAGTAGGGCTTTCAAGTGCATTGGTTCTGGACTGTCCCAGATAAAGGTGGTGTCCATATAAGAGATCTACATCACTGGTTCCTAGTCCCAAGTTCACAGCCTTGTCCACATTACTTGGGAAGGTGATGACACCTGCTGCTCCACCTAGGAAATCCTCAGATGCAGAAATGCTTTGCCCGGGCACCTTGTTCTCTGTACTCCAGTCTTGCAGCCAGAACTACAGGTAAGCGACACTGGCATAGCTGACACTAAACATTCAACTCCAACTTTGACGTGACCTAATGTAGCACGAGCAGAGCTAACAATGCACATGTAACTCCAGGGAAAGTGGCAGCGAAGGAAGGTTAGAGCAGCCAGGAGTCTCACACTCTGCCCAGGCTATGTCCGATGCCTGGACTCCTCAGGGTCTCAGAAGAGGGAGCTGACTCAGCAGGCACCTCACTTTCTCTTGAATGGCACTAACACATTAGTTCAAGGTCACCCACCATTTTGAGATACCTGGCAATCCAAAAGGAAACAGATTCAAACCCCAAAAGCTTTAAACTGTGAGCTCACCCAGGGACGGCACACCCGAGCAGGTGGCCAGGGTTTGTACAGAGTACCACGGGGGCACTCTGAATGCTCAGTATTCCCCGCTGTCTTATCTGTGCCCTTGTGTCTGTCGAATACTGAGCTGATGTGCTTCCATAATGTGTGGCATGGAGAACCACTGCATCTAAATGTACTTCTATGTTAAGTTTTCCAGTATTTAGCACGGGTAAGTCTTCCCTCCAGTTAAAAGCTGTACTATCCATTGTGAACATCTGCTGCTCTAGCTGCTTCTGGGAGTGTGTTTCCTGATGTGTTCTAAATCCAGATGTCCACTTTGGATCCACTGATTATTTGTTTGTGGAAGAGTTTGGAGACAACATGGAAAGTGCTGCAGAATGTGCCCCAATTCTTGTGCAGTCAACGGCACAGGCCCTCGTGAGGTGCAGGTGATAGAGGCGCCATGAGCATGATCACAGGCTCTTCGTTCTGAGAGGAGAGTAGATGTGCAGGTGTGGGACAGGTGCAGTGCTGTGGTCTGTGGTCTTTCAGGGACAGTCCAGTAAGCTGGTGAGCCTGCCCTCTCCCATCAACAAGATCCCCATGCCTTCTCCATGCTCTTCTCTTCTGCAGGGAATGGCAAGTCCTAGTAGGGTTGTATTTCACATCAGAAATCATGGTTAGATTGCATGGTTTGTAGAGGTGTCATTTAGCATACTTTCTGAGCATTGCTCACAGGTTCTGGTCCGTAGGTGCCCCCTAACTGCTTTGATTCTTCCTGGACCCACTGCTAATCATTGGCTTATGATATCTCCCTGCACTGACTGATAAACTGGAGCAGTATATGCTCCCCTACAAACCTTCTCCTGTAGTTTTGGAAAGAGAGGAGAGCTGTGTTCTTGTCATTGCAAGTAACAGCACTGCTGCCTGACCCCACACATCATCTTTCTCTCTAGCATATCCTTCACAAAGAAAGAGTTCTTGGGCATTATCTGCATAAGTATTCAACTGATAAGTTTTTCTAAAATACTTTCTTAGGTTCCTGGTTCTGCAGGTCTGTCTGCCACTTTTCTTCCAGTCTCCTCCCCTCACCTGGCATAAGTATATGGGTTCTGGATCTGAACTCAAGAACTTCTACCTTTGAAGTGCAAAGTTTCTCCCGTGAAACATCTCTCCAGCCACACACACATAATTTAAAAAGCAAAGTAAACAGCAGAAATGTTTGTATGGCTGCATAATGGTATATTGCATAATCATGAAAAGTGAATTCTCTGTAAAGGGAAAATCATATTTGGCATGCTGATACACTGCTGTAATTCCAAATCTCAGGAGTCTGAGGTGGAAAGATCACATTCAAGGCCAGCCTGGGCCACATGGTGAGTCCCTGTTTGAAAAAGGAAGTCCAGTCATAATGCTGTGACAAACGTATATGCATACACACTCAAGAAGATTAAATGAGCTGAAATAGGCAACAGAAGTTTATATGAGAAACCTAAGATCTAAAACACTAGGAGGATAGAACGGAACTCAATGCAAGTCAAAGCTAATCCTAGTAAGGTTTTCAAGTATCATATGTATTGTGTTAACTGAAAAAAAGTATTTGAGAATGGTAAAGCAGAAAATAAGAGAGAGGCCAATCTCAGCAGCAAGGATTAAACCTTTATTTCATTCCCAGGGAAGGACACCCACTACTTACATGATCCCCAAGTTACTCGTGGGAGTGTACCGGTGGATTTTGGCCAAGGTTTTATGGCTTAGAGTTAGGGGAAAGGTTGGGAAAACATGTCACTCACAGTTTCTATTTGTTGCATCTCCAGGCGGTGCGAAGCTGCCTTGGCTGTTTGATGACTCTTCAGAGATACATATTCTGTCCCTCTGTTCTGACCTGGCAGACATTCTGCAGTCATCTACTGCCTTCAGTGACAACTTCTGCTAATAAGATTTCACATTGTATCTCACAGGACTCCTTTAAGGTAGGTGCTCCTCTTTGTAATATTTTTATTCTTTATTAATTTCATACATACACAACATATGCCTTGATGTGAATGTGAGTTGTGCTCTACAGGCTCATGTGTTTTCATGTGTATGTGTAGAATCATGGGGGAACTCGGGAATCACCATGGACACCTCCACCTCCTCCTTGTTTACTCTGCCCCGGGATTAACAGGCTCCGCCCTACCAGGACCAGAAACGCAGGCCACCCTCCCCCCGCTTCCGCCCTGTGTCTACACATGGGGTCTAGGATCGGAACTCAGGACCTTCTGCCTGCAAGGCAGAGGCTTAACCCTGAGGCACCTCTCCAGCCCCATGTGTTTTCATTCTTAGCTGCTGTTAATAATGTTTGGGAAAGTCATGACACCTTCAGGAGGTAGAGCTTTGCTGGAGGAAAGGACACCCAGAGGGTGGACCTTGAGGTTCTGGTGACCCAGGAAGGTTTCCTCTTGCTGGGTGCTCTTGCTCTCTCTGCCTCCATGGTGATGGCTGGGACCTGAGCCAGCCTTGCTGCCTCTGCCTCCACCCATGACTTCTGCTATGAGATTGCCAGCTCAATGGACTCTATGTCCCCTCTGGTACCTTAAGCCAAATAAATCTCCCTTTCTCCCTTCAGTTGCATCTGAGTGTAGTCTCACTGAAGTAAAATAACAAAATAATAGCAAAAATGATAATAATAGCTACAATACAATGTTTCTTGATAAGAGAAAACCAGCTTTTACCACAGTGATTCCTAGCGAACCCCCCCCCCACATTTTCTAACCTATCTTTCATGTGTTCCTGCATATTGGGCCACACACAGGAGCTTGGGAGAACAGTGAGTGGCCATAAATACAAAGTGACCTTCTCAACTATGGCTGAGGCTCCGAGAGCTGCTCCCCCTTCATGATGGATGCCCACAGGCAGTTCTGTGCAGGTGGCAGAGCTGCTGTGAGGTCATGTGCACAACACCCATTTCACGTCCAAAGGACAGTGCTGTATCACACTCATCTCCACCCTTGGCTCATAAGTCATCTCTGCCCGCTCTTCTGCTATGTTCCCTGAGTCTTGGAAGGGCAATGGACAAAGCTATTCCTTTTCAGATCAAGGATTCAAAAGCAACATTTTCTTTTCACTTTCACCACTTATTGGTGTCAACATTAAACACTGTGCACAAAAAAAGCTTCTCTGGGCACTGGAGAGGTGGCTCAGGGGTTAAGCCTCTGCCTTGCAGGTGGAAGGTCCTGAGTTCGGATCCTAGACCCCACGTACAGACGCGGCCCAGAAGCGGGGGCAAGCCTGCGTTTCTGGTCCTGGTAGGGTGGAGCCTGTGAATCTGGCATAGAGTAAACAAGGAAGAGGTGGAGGCGGTCCATGATGGTTCCCAAATTTGTCCATGGTTCTACACACACACACACACACACACACACACACACACACACATACATATACAACACACACACACATGCATACATGCACAATTGAATAAATAAATAAAAAAATTTAAAAAAAGCTTCTCTGACCAATGCTGGGAGCACTGCTTTTTAAATATAAATATTTAGAGGACATTTGATGTCACATCCTTTCAGCACAATAACAACAATAGGTTCCTCCCAAGGCCTCTGACTTGCATTCCCTTGGACTTTTGACCAAGTATGAATGCCTTTGCGGAAACACTCTTCAAGGCCAATCAGAAAGGGCTTGCTAACCTCTTTAACATCAGGACCTGGCACTAGAACATTACTGAGGTCTACATATACTGTAATCACCAGGACAGAGTTTCTTCCTTTGCAGTTTTAGTAACGATTGCCATTCTGAAATCAGTGCAGCAACTACCATCTCTTCATTTAATAAAGGATGCTCATTGTTAGAGGATCAGCCGCTCTTACACCTGTTGGGAAAGTAGAGGGAGGACAGGAACAAGCCCAGATGTGAGGTCAGGATTTCTAACCAAGTATTGTGAAGGTGGATCATATTATTTCCTTAGTGCTATAGAAAGAGGTTAATAGGCAGAGAAAACTGATAATGGAGCTTGACCCTCAAACCTAATGACACAGTTTCGATCCCTGAAATCCTTAATAAAGATGGCAGGACAGAACTTATAATACAATTCTGACCTCTACCTGCTCAATGGCATGTCCACCCCTCCACAAGGCATGCACACACACAGGCATGCATTGCCTGCATGCTCACAGAGACTTCCCATCCACTATCGCTAGTATTGTCTTTTTTTGTTTGGAGTGTCTCCTACAAAAGCATGAGCCAGTATGTAAAACAACTCCCGAACACTAGACAGAAGATGAAATGAGCTTGGATATATACATTGACCTAGGATGATGACCAATGCAACTCAGGAGGTTGGTGACATTCATTTCACTTTTCACTGCACACCCTATTCCGTCTAGAAGGAATTCAAGATAGAGCTGTACCAGTTTTGGTGGCTGGCAGGTTTAGAAGAGTTGAGAGTGCAATGCAGACACCTTGGAGTCTGTCTGTCTTGCCTTGACTATGCACCCATGTGTAAATTTTCATTCTGTGAAGAATTTGGACAGAAAAGTCTTTCAGATTCTCTTTCTACTTGGCAATCATTTCATCAGATGTTAAACATAGCAGTGAAGTCTAAGAAAAGTAGAACTGAAGGCACCTGATGCAAACCATAGTGTAGTTTTCAGGTATCTCTGGCACACAACTGTGTTGAGATTGAGCTTTGAGTTTTAAACATATAGTGTGTGTATGGCCTAGGTTTCCAAATGCTGTAGGGAACCAACCAAGGGTTTTCGTCTATTTTCCTTTCTACTTGAGAGTGAGTGAGGGATAAATTCAAAGGGGGGTATTGAAAGTGGATAGAGTATGGCAAATGCACACAGTTTCTCTCCTATATTTGATTTTTGATTTTTTCTATGTAAAATGTGATGGTGAATTGTGTGTTTTTTTGTGAAGATCCTCAAGCAGACTTCTGCCTTCTGCAGGATAAGGCCCATGCGTGCCTGGCATCTAGTGGAACTTGGCAAGGTTGATTCATAGTAGACCGTGTGTATGTATGTGCTGAATGAACAAATCAAAGAAAATGACACATGCCTTCCCATGCTAGCTAAGATAAGTGCCTCTCCAGAACTGACCCATTGTCTCCTGTGTCAGGAAAGGTGTTGTCTTGGGTACTGTGTTGTCCAGTTTTGTTCTTTGGTTTCAACAAGTAGGAAAATGCAAGTGCTTCAGTCAGGCACTGTGCTTAGTTTCCTTGAGAAGATTCCGTTAGCATTCTTTCCTTCCCAGTGCCATGAGATTCTTCTCCTACAATCCCACCTCCGCATTTGGAGTTTTCTAATTGTGTGTTTTCCTGCTTCTAGTACTTACTTACACATTTGATATTGTTAAAAATATATCTTTGCTTCAAGGACTTTATAAATCTCATGAAATAGTCATGCTATTTAAAGAGTCAAATGTATCATGTTGGGCATGGTGGCCCAGGACTACTACTAGCCCAGTGCTGTAGAGGCTAAGACAAGGGGATTGTCATGATTTTAAGTGCAGCTTGCACTACATAGTGAACAATGTTAACAGTTTTTGCACTTTTAGTTCTTTTAATGTTTGATGAAACAGTCTTGTGTGTTTATCCTGAGTTATGAGCTTAAGCTTATGTCTTCATTTATGTCCTCTGCTCGCTGGTGTCTCCCACTTGTGACAGATAGGATGCTCACTACTGTCCTTTCCTCTTGTCTACATCCTTCCAAGACAGGTACTTCTTCGGTCTATGCATCAGGTAATACACAAGGGTGATTATTTTTTCTTGATTGTTTATCTTTCTATAGTTAATAATTATCTTTAGAAAGGTTGTTTGATTTTTTTAATACACCTATGCTAATTCCTCTTCGACTGCCCATTGGCTTCTCAGGAAATGAGTCTGTTGCTCTGCTCAGTCTGCATGACAAAAAAATATGCTGGTATCATAACAACACAAATAATTTTTTAGCACTTCGGAAAGCTGAAAAGTTCAAGTCACTTTTCTGTCAGGCTTTGAATTCTGGCTGTATGAGTTCCATCTTGTGGGTTCATGTGGTGGAGAGGGATAGAGATCTCTCCTGTCTCTTCCCATTTATGAAGGTCTGTTAGTGGAGTCAGAGCCCTACACCTCAGATACCTTTGAACTTTGTGAACTGTTTCAGGTCGCTCTCTCTCTGCTACAGTGCTAGGGTGTGTGTGTGTTAGGACTTCATCATCTGAATTCTGGGAGATACTCTTCAGGCTTAACACTCACTACTTCCAGGTTCACCTTCAGATTTTCTTTTCCTCTAATCTGGAGCTCTGGCTTTTGAACTTTATAGTTCCCTAAAGAAGCCTAGATTTCCCTTTGTCTTTATATAAAGTTTCCTATGCTAAAATGTAGCACATTAAAGTCTACAGTTTGGGGTTTGGTCTCATGCAAGCACACAGAACCATGACCACAGTCAAGATGCAATACATTCCCATCACCCCCAGAGTTCCCAGCTATCACAGTTCTTTCCTGCTGCTGTTTCTGTCTCCGACTTCCCATTCTCTACCATCTCTCATATCCTCTCCCTGTGTTTCTGGTTGTGGCCAATAATCCCATGTCTGTCTTGGTGGTCTAGTTTTAGCTTTCTAGAGTTTCATAAAGTGTAACTGTGGATACCGTCTGTGCTTTCACTTGTCTCTCTTTTGCTCAACCAGAATAATGTGTCAGGTGATTAATTTATATTGCTATATATGTGCTTTTCTTACTTTTTCTGAACTAAAATCTTAGCTTCCTATATCCCATTTGGTGTTTATGTTTATGTGGTGGAGATTGAAATCAGGACCTCTATCAATGCAAGGGAAGCACTCTCTCAACTGAGCTATATCCCCAGCTTCAGATTCAATCTTCTTAGCCAGGGTACATCCTCAGAAGTCATACAGGGTGTGTTTGAGAATTCTCTAGTCTGAAATATTTTTATTTTACGTTTTCACTGTGCTTATGTTGATTATTGAGTATCTATTTCTAACTTGAAAATAATTTTTTTTCAATTTTTTTATTAAAAATTTAATTATACATTTTAAAATTTTTTACCAGTTCCCTCCCTCCCCCCTCCTCCCCCTCCCCTTCCCCCAGTGCCTCCCCCCCAATTCCCAGAGAGTCCTTTATTGTGTACGCTTAACTCTCCACTGGGTCCTCCTCTCCGATGACATATAAGGACCCAGTGGCATTTCCATAAGCCCTTTCTCTTGTTCCCCTTAAGCATAAGATCACTACTATGGCTGTCAATCCCTTGCCTCCAGGGGTCTCGGTGCCCTTAACAGATGCTAGACTTTATGAGGGCAACAGTGCACTGGACATTGCGCAGGGCATGCAAAGTCCCATTATGATTGCTTTGGCCCCAACTATTGTTGAGAATCTTGCAAATCGTTGCTCCTCCCATCCTTTTGCTCTTACAATCTTACCGCCCCCTCTTCCGCAAATGTCCCTGAGCTCCAGGATGGGGAGAGATTAGGCTGTCCGAGTTCTATGTGATTGATATAGAGTCTCTGAAGTTCTGGATTGTGGTTTGTTGATTTTCTTTTGCAGTTTTGCTGCTCCTGCAATTCCCTTCACTCCATTCTTCTGGGCACTGTATGTCACCCCCTGGCCAGAGACAAAAAGCTGTTAAACTGGAGTCTTGTTGTAATAGCACATTCAAGCGTAGATGTAATAAGAGTAGGAAACCTCACTGAGGGAGGGGTCCATCACCCATTTGCAAAATGATTACTTTTTATCTGCTAGACTATATGCCCTCCCCTTCTGGTGAGATCAGGAAAGAACGTCTGTGAACTTAACCAGGTTTCTCATTACTTACTTGCAGACCTTGATGGAGGCCTATTTCTCTGCTGTAACATGGTCTCCTCTCTCCTCGTTTCTGGTGTGGCCCTCCTAACCCATCTCTCTTGTTCATAATCCTTGCAATTACTGTGTTACATAGGTTTACTTTGAGTGTCTCAATGTGGGCTGGGTGAGTTTGGTACTAGGAGCCACCTATTAGGGAGTACATACGGCACTTAATTTTCTGGGTTTGGGATACTTCACTTAATATAATTCTTTCTAATGACATCCATTTCCCAGCAAATTCCAGTAATTCATCATTTTTGATGGCTGAGTAGTACTCCATTGTATAGATGTACCACAGTTTCCTTATCCACTCGTCAACTGTTGGACATTTAGGTTGATTCCATGACTTTGCTATTGTAAACAGTGCTGCTATGAACATGGTCGAGCTTGTGCTATCGAGGCGAACCTCTGCTGCATGGGGGGTTATTCCCAAAAGTGGGATAGCAGGGTCATATGGCATTTCAATCTTTAATTTCTTTAAGAATCTCCAGACGGCTCGCCAGAGTGGCTGTATGAGCCTGCATTCCCACCAACAATGTAGGAGAGTTCCCCTCTCTCCACATCCTCTCCAGCATTTGTCGTTGTTTGTATTGTGGATTTTTGCCATCCTGACCGGGGTGAGATGATATCTCAGGGAAGTTTTGATTTGCATTTCCCTGATGGCGAAGGAAGTGGAGCATTTTTTAAGATAATTGTTAGACATTTTAATTTCATCCCTGGTAAAGTTTCTTTTAAGTTCCAGGGCCCATTTTTTAATTGGGCCAGTGTTTTCCTTGGAGTTTAATTTTCTAAGTTCTTTGTGCACTCTGGACAGTAGAGCTCTGTCAGATATGTGGTTAGTGAAGATTTTCTCCCATTCTGTGGGTTGCCTTTGAGCTCGTGTGACAATCTCTTTATCTGAACAGAAGCTCTTTAATTTCACAAGATCCCAACTGTTGAGAGTTGGTAGCAGTGACTGTGCCATTGGATGTCTGTTTAGGAAGTGTTGGCCTAGCCCGATCAGCTCGAGGGAGTTCCCTATCCTTTCAACTATGGTTTTTAAAGTCTCTGGCCTGATATCAAGGTCCTTGATCCATTTGGAATTAAGTCTTGTACATGGTGACAAGTACGGGTCCAGCTTTAATCTTCTGCATGTGGAGATCCAGTTTTGCCAGCACCATTTGTTGAAGATGCTGTTCTTTTTCCATTGGATTCTTTGGGCCCCTTTGTCAAAGACCAAATGGCTGTAACTTTGTGGGCTTATATCTGGGGCTTCAACCCTTATCCATTGATCTGTGTGTCTATTTTGGAGCCAGTACCAGGCTGTCTTTATAACTATGGATTTGTAGTATAGACTTAGGTTTGGTATGGTAATACCTCCAGCTGTGTTTTTGTTACTCAGGATTGTTTTTTGCTATCCTGGGTCTTTTGTGCCTCCATATGAACTTTGAGATTGTTTGGTCAACTTCTTTGAAGAATTGCTTTGGGATTTTGATTGGTATAGCATTGAATCTGTATATTGCCTTGGTAGGATGGTCATTTTTACGATGTTGATTCTGCCAATCCAGGAACAAGGGAGGTCTTTCCACCTTCTGGTGTCTTCTGCAATTTCTTTCTTTAGGGTTTTAAAGTTTTCATTGTAAAGGTCTTTTACCTCCTTAGTTAGGTTTATACCAAGGTATTTCATTTTTTTAGGGGATATAGTAAATGGTATGGTTTCTCTCAAGGCTTTTTCACTTCTTTCATTCTGGGCATATAGGAAGGCCTCTGATTTTTGCACATTTATTTTGTATCCTGCCACCCTGCTGAACTTCTCAATTAGTTCCAGGAGCTTCCTGGTGGAGTTTTTGGGATCACTCAGGTATAAGATCATGTCATCTGCAAATAGGGATAGCTTGATTTCTTCCTTGCCGATTTGAATCCCTCTTATGTCCCTTTCTTGTCTTATGGCTTCAGCTAAGACTTCAAGTACAATATTGAATAGAAGTGGTGAGAGTGGACAGCCTTGTCTAGTTCCTGATCGAAGTGGGAATGCTTCCAATTGTTCCCCATTGAGCATAATCCTTGCTGTGGGCTTGTTGTATATAGCTTTTATTATATTGATAAAGGTTCCTTCCATTCCTACTGTCTCTAGCGTTTTGATCATAAAAGGCTGTTGGATCTTGTCAAAAGCTTTTTCTGCATCTATCGAGAGTATCATGTGGTCTTGGACTTTGGACTGGTTTACATGATGAATTACATTTATTGATTTGCGTATGTTGAACCAACCTTGTGTGCTGGGGATGAAGCCTACTTGGTCCCCATGAATGATCTTTTTAATATGTTTTTGAATCCGATTTGCTAAGACTTTGTTGAGAATCTTTGCGTCTGTGTTCATCAGGGAGATCGGCCTATAGTTTTCTTTTTTAAGTGAATCTTTATTAGGTTTTGGGATTAAAACGATATTAGCTTCATAGAAGGAATTTGGTAGTGTTCCTTCCTTTGCTATTTGATGGAACAGTTTAAGCAGTATTGATGTTATTAACTCCTTAAATGTCTGGTAGAACTCTGTGCTGAATCCATCTGGTCCAGGACATTTTTTGGTGGGAAGATTCGAGATTACTTCCTCAATTTCCTTATATGTTATAGGACTATTTAAATAATTCACAACTTCCTGATTCAATTTAGGTAAGTTGTGTTTACTTAGAAATTCATCCATCTCTTTTGTGTTGTCAAACTTCACAGAGTATAAGTTTTTGAAATATGATGTTATAATTCTCTGGATTTCTTGGGTATCAGTAGTGATAACTCCATGTTCATTTCTAATTTTGTTAATTTGGGTTTTCTCTCTCTTGCTTTTGGTTAGTTTAGCTAGGGGTGTATCAATCTTGTTGATTTTTTCAAAGAACCAGCTTTTTGATTGGTTGATTTTTTCTATCATTTTCTTAGTCTCGATTTCAGATATCTCTCCCCTTATTTTGCTAATCTCTTCTCTTCTACTGCTTTTGGGATCAGATTGCTCTAGTTTCTCTAAAGCTTTAAGCTGCATTGTTAAGTTGTTTATTTCTGATGTTTCCATTTTTTTGACGTGGGCATTAAGAGCTATGAACTTACCTCTTAGAACAGCTTTCATTGTGTCCCAGAGATTTTGGTAAGTTGTATTTTCGTTATCATTCACTTTCAGGAAATCTTGAATTTCCTTTTTAATTTCTTCCTGAAATCAGTTCTCATTCAGCATCATAGTGTTAAGTTTCCAGGAGTTAGTGTATTTTCTCTTGTTTGATGTGTTGTGGATGTCCAGCTTTAGGCCGTGGTGGTCTGATAGGGCACAGGTTAGAATTTCAACTTTCTTGTATATGTGTAGATTCATTTTGTGGCCCAATATGTGATCTATTTTGGAGAAAGTTCCGTGTGCTGCTGAGAAAAATGTGTATTCTTTGGTGCGTGGGTGAAAAGTTCGATAGAGATCTGTGAGGTCCATTTCTTTCAGGGTTTGATTAAGTTCCAAAGTGTCTCTGTTAAGCTTTTGACCTGTTGATCTATCCCATGTAGAGAGGGCGGTGTTGAAGTCTCCAAGAATTATCGTTTGGGGGTTGATTTCTTGCTTTAGACGCTGTAGGGTTTTCTTAATGAATGTGGAGGGGCCCGTATTGGGTGCATATATGTTCAGTATTGTGAAATCTTCCTGGTGAATTGTACCTGTGACTAAAATGTAGTAGCCATCCGTGTTTCTTATAATTTTTTTTGGTTTGAAATCCACTTTGTCTGATAGCATAATGGCTACCCCTGCCTGTTTTCTGCTTCCATTTGCTTGTAGAATTGTTGACCAGCCTTTTATTTTTAGAGCGTGCCTATCTTTTGTGGTGAGATGGGTTTCCTGCAGGCAACAGATTGATGGATTGTGATTTTTAATCCAAGTTTGTAATCTGTGTCTCTTGATCGGTGAATTAAGTCCATTAACATTTAGTGTTATAATGGAGAAACTATTGTTAATTCCAGACATTTATTATGTTTAGTAGCTTTTATAAGTATATTGCTTCGCTTTTAATGGTGTTATATTTGCCTTCTGTTCTCCTGGATATGCCTGTTTTTTTCTTCACGCTTGAGTATCATTTCTAGCAGTTTTTGAAGGCCTGGTTTGGTGGCCATGTATCCCTTAAAGTTGTCTTTGTGCTGGAAAATTTTACTTTCTCCCTCGATCATGACTGATAGTTTTGCAGGGTAAATCAGCCTGGGTTGACATTTTTGCTCATCCAATACTTGAAGTATGTCTCTCCAAGCTCTTCTTGCTTTTACTGTTTCGACTGAGAAGTCATTTGTTATTTTAGTAGGTTTGCCTTTAAAAGTGACTTGTTTTTCTCCCTTGAAGCTCTCAGCACCAGTTCTTTATCTTGAATGTGGAGTGTTTTAACTATTATTTGCCGCGGTGTGCTTCTATTTTGGTCGTATCTGTTTGGGGTGCGGAATGCCTCTTGTATATGAATGGGCCTCTCTTTATTTAGATGAGGAAAGTTTTCCTTGATGATCGTTTGAAAAATTTCCTCAGGGGTGGTATTTTGAGATTCTTCTCCGGTATTCCATGAATACGCATGTTAGGCTTCTTCAGGGTGTCCCATATCTCTTGGATATTTCTCTCAAGTATCTTTTTGGCTTTAACAACCTCTTCCATTGAGCTGGTTAGTACTCCCACTTTATCTTCAAGGTCTGAAATTCTGTTTTCTGCTTCATTAGTTCTGTTGATAAGACTCTCTGTGGCGTTCTGGGTTGAAGATAACTTGTCTTTTAGCTCAGTTTTAAACTCTGCTTGAGTTTGTTTTAACTGCTCTATGCCACTTTTTGTTTCTTGCACTGTTTTTCTCAACTCCTCCAGATGTCTGTTGTGTTCCTCTTCAAAGCGATTGATTCGATTACGTAATTCCTCCCGGATTTCCTCTTTCATAGTATTGAACATGGTAATGATCATATTTTGAAAGTCGTTATCCTGGGTCAGGCTTTCTTGGCCTTTTTCCGCGGGTTTGTTCTTGGTGGAGTCTAACATTATGGGATTAATTTCTTCAGTGGGAAATTTGTTTACTTGAGTGTTGCTTCTCATGGATTTGCACTTTGACTTTGGCATTGTCATTTTAACTCTTAAGATCTCTCAATTTCACTAAACTGAATTATTTGGCCTGGGGTACTGGTGGGCGGGGCCCGAATAGGGACTTACCTAGGGCGCGGGGTGAGGCCCGGGCGCGCGTGTCCCGACCGGCGGAGCGGGGTGGGGTGAAAAGGGAGGATGGGCGCGTCGGCGTGGAGCTATTTAACCAGATGGCAGCTGGGGCGGGGCCCCCGCGCGCGGCTCAGGCTGGATGGTGGGAGTCGGAGCCGGGTCCCTGTGGGCTGACCTGGGGTCCTAGAGCGCGCGGTGAGGCCCGGCTGGATCGCGCGTGCGCCTAACTTGAAAATAATTTTGCCTGCAATGGCATTCATAGTTTCTACTTGGAAATCCACAGACAGTTGAAATCCCATTTTCTTGTCTCTTGGTCCTGTTCTCACCCACACACTTTTCATAACTTTTTTTCTGTGCCACCAGAGATTGAACTCAAGTCTCTAGACTTGCTAGCAGGAACATAACCCACAAAACTATGTTGGTAGCCCTTTTGCCTGCTCTTAAATGGGGATTCTGTAGCAGTTCTGTTACCTCAGGTGTGTTCCTGGACCATTTTTGATATCTTACCTGTGGTGTCCATTGCTAAAGGCAATGGCTTCTCATCCACAGCCAGCAGAGGACCCCCATCATTAGGTTCTTCTGGGAGCACTGCCTAGATTTCTTCCCCATTCTATTTAATGACCATTAGAGACTGAGAGACATGGTACACATGAGGCTTTCCTGAAGCCTTTCACAAGTATGATCCTGCCACAGGACTTTCATTGTATAAATGAAAGATGACAGATGCCACCTCACAGGATGGCATGGTTTGAATGTGACTTGTTCCCCACAGGCTATTAAGGGAAGTGTTGCTGTGAAACTGAGAAAACTTGGTACAAAGAAGTATGGCCATTGCTGTAGTATGGCTGATATGCCTTTGAGCAGTTTTTTGGAAGAAACATGACAAACTTTGAAATTGGGACTAGGAAAGGCTTTGTATTTTGGAGACAGAACTTAAAAAACCACTCTTAGAGCTTTGCATGGTAGAGTCTTAACTCTTGAGGAGCCTCCTCTCCAGCCCTAATTAGAGGTTTGAAGATAGTAATACTAAGAGAGAAGCAAACATTTGAAGCCCTTTTCATGATGATGCAGAGGCCAATGGAGACTGTTTTGAGAACTGGTCTAAGGGCAGTTGGAGCGATGCTTTGACCAAGATTTTGGCCTCAATTTTTGCTCTTCCTAAAATCTTGTCTGAAGTTGAATTAAAATATTTGGCAGACGATGTTCCAAGGCAATATAATCTTGACAGTGGGGTGTGGATATTTTTTAGTGTACTTGTTAAAATTTATGACAAAAAGGAACAATGAATCAAGCTTAAAAAAACTGAGTTTGATGTGAAAATTTGTGAGGGCAAACTTAAGAGTTAAAGTAGGAAAACACAGATGGCAGAGTTGTGGCTATCGTTAAAGAGATTAGCCCCATTGATGAGCCAAAGCCTGCTCTTCAACCAGTGGATTTTAAGAGTAGCAGCCTGGGGTACTCCCGAGTCTCCTCTCTAGAAATGTGCCCAGTTCTTCAGACTCCATAGCAGAGTACCATAGACTGGGGGCTGCAGATCAGACATCTCAGAGTTCTCCAGGCTCAGGTCAGGATTCAGTGTGTCAGATCCCAAGGGATCGTCTGGTAACACTGCATCTTGCTCTATGTTCTCCCAGTAGGTTTCCTGTGGATGAGGATGGTGCAGCGTGCTCACCTGGGACTACTGGCCTACGCGCTGTCTTCTTGCCATGGATGCTCACCTATGTGGAATCCAAGCTGGTGCTAAGTTGGCCGTAGAAGACCCAATTCTTCCTCCTAGAGCTTTGGTGAAGCACACTTGTGAGCCAATTCTGGGGAGGTAGAGGATTCTACAGGGACTTCTTTGACTGTCTTTCAAAAGATAAAAAGTAGGGAAAATCGTCCTCCCTTCTGCCTTCAGCAACAACTTTGGGGATACTCTAGCGGAGTGGGATCAGCTTCACTGAGGCCACATGGTATTGACACCAATATGTGGGTGGGGAAGGACCACGATAACTGTGTTGGGTCTCTGTCCTCCCACCGTTGTTCCTTTTACCCTTGAGTGCCTTTGGAATGCTAGCCACAAGAGTTAGGAGTTTCTGGTACTTTTGTTCCGTACATTGTGAGTGGTTCAACATCTGAGGCTCACTCACAAATAGTGTTACCATAACCCACCCCTCTGTCAGAAGTGGGTTGTGTTCATCCCCCCTCCCCCGTGCCTCACATGGAAGCAGATCATACACACATAGGCAGTGCATTTATGTGCCCATGCACATATGCACACATGTGGACAAGTGGGCCTTCGTGGTAGGTCCAAGACTCACCACAGTGCTGATGTGGACAGGATGACCTGCCATCCAGAGTCTGTGACTTCATCAGCACTGGCTACACGAGGATTCGGGTTGACAGAGCTGCCTACTGTCAGGCAGAAGAGGATGCTTATTCTCCGATCAGTGTTGGGATGTTGTATCTGGAGGATGCTTGTGAGTTCCAGCTTCCCTGGACCACAGTGTGAGAATGCTGATTCTGCATTCCTTGTACATAGCTCCTGGCCTACTGAGAAGACGTTGTCCGTCATTCTTTCCCGTCGGTCCCTAGAGAGCTGCCTGGCAGAGCAGCCAGCACAAGTGCTGGTTTTAGTTTCAGTAGAAAGTCTAGAGCTGGACAGAGTTCCTTCCCTATTTGGCTTGTCCTGTGTTCCACATCAGGCTTCTGTGGGGCTCTAGAAGGAGGAGATGTCCCCTGGATTGTGGGGATGGGAAAATGAGATGAATGCCCTGAAGGCAGCTGATGAGGGTCAGGAGATACCATCTGAGCATAGTTCTGGTCGGGTTGGGGGCTTCTGGTGCTGCCATCGGGGCTGCCATGACCATCCTTTCAGCTCTTGTGCCTTGATGTTCTGAAGGGCAGTGATGGGCATTGAAATAAAAGAACACCTGGAAGTGGAAGCAGCCTCCCTCCTGTGGAGCCGGTGCTGGAAGAAGCTGAAGAGAATTGGACGACGTGTGCGGGACTGGATTCCCCTTGGTGAGAGTCCTGAGGTGCTGCCCAGTACCTCTCTCGTGCTCTGCTTGGACCTCACTGGAGCTGGTATGCAGGGCCCACAGCAGCCTGGATATGCTGCCAGGCCCTGCACAAGGCTGTCAGGATCTGTGGCGGTCAGCATGCTCTGCCCGTACCCTGGAACTGTGGGGAGACATTGAGGAGGACCTTTGTTACTTTGACTATGGACCCTCTGGTGTGTCCTGTCTGGACCTTGGTTCCCCTGTGACAGCACCTCCACTTCCACTCCTCCCCAGTCTCTTCTCACCTGCCTTATTTCTGTCTGCTTCTACTAAGCCTTGCTAAGTTGCACATCAGGAAGTCCCGGCAAGATTTCTTCCTGAGGTGATATGCCCAGGAGCATGCTTTAACCAAGCCAGTGTATACGTGTATGTGAACATCACACCCTACCCCATGCATGTGTAGCAGTGTGGTCTGTCCATTGAAAGATGCTACATCCCCACTTACTTGCTTTTTGGTCAGTCTGTGTTTTCTGCCTCCTTCATAGGGGCCACTTTGTTTCCAGATGGACGTCGACTGTTTCCTGTGTGTCTGATTGGCAGGCAGCAGCAGCATAATTTAAGCACACGTCGCCCCATTCTCTTCAGCCTCTTCCAGCACCGGCTCCTCTCAGGAGGGGAGGCTGCTTCCACTTCCAGATGTTGTATTACTTCAGGTGGCTCAGCTGATGGCTTCCTGCTTTGTCTGGAAGGGGCAGCCGGGGTGCCATATTTAGGGTTGTTGCTGGTACCGGCAGGCTCCTCCTGGGAGCGGCACACAGGGACAGAAGGCAGAGAGGTACACGCCTTTTGCCTGGTAGTTGTGTTTTTGTTGGGCAGACTCTTTTTGGTGGTGGTCCCTGTGGCGCAGCATCCATGGGCAGAATCGCTTGCATGATGCCTGAAGGGAAGAATGGTTGTAGATGGTACGTGGCCAGGGTATATGGGCTTTTCTGCAGTGGTCCAGTCAATCCCAAGCCCCTGGAGATTTGCCTTCTCTAAGAGAAGGTATGCCCCATCTCCTTGTCATATCTTTTTTTTATTTAACATTTTTTATTATTATTTCTGCTCATACAAACTTAATAGGTACATCGATTCCCTCCTTCCCTCCTCCTCCCCCTGACCCCTGTGCTCCCCCTCCCCTTACTCCTCCCTCCCCATCTCCCAGTGCCTCCCCCCCCAATCCCCGTAGAATCCTTTAATGTGCATGCCAGACTCTCCTCTGAAATGCCACTGGGTCCTTGCACGTCACTGGAGAGGAGGGCCCAGAGGTCATATCTTTTTAACTGATTGAAGATCGTTACTAATATTATATCCTAACTGATACAAACTGATATGAACGTTATTTACGTCATATCCTAACTTCTCTAAGAGAAGGTCATATCTTTTTAATTGTAGTGACCGAAGAACGTTATTGATATTGTAGTCTAATTGAGACATTAACGTTAAGATGTGTGCTCTTTGGTCGGGCTCGCTTTTGAGATCCAAGCAGGGATTGAATCGCTGTGCCCAGGGATGCCTTAGTCTTTCTTTAATTGTTGGCCTCTTGTCTGGATCAGGGGTCAGCATCTGGTGGATGAGGTTTTCCAGTGCCCCAGACAGACGCTTGGGTAGCTCATATGCCCCCCTCAGAATCTTCTCTTGAAGGTCATCATGTGTCGTCCCTTGGAATGGTACTTGCCATGAAATCGTTGTGTAGAGAACGTATCTTTTTAACTGATTGAAGATCGTTATTTACGTAGTATCCTAACTGATACAAACTGATTATAACGTTATTTACGTCATATCCTAACTTCTCTAAGAGAAGGTCATATCTTTTTAATTGTAGTGACCGACGAACATTATTGACATTGTAGTCTAATTGATACATTAACGTTAAGATGTTTGTTCTTTGGTCGGGCTTGCTTTTGAGATCCAAGCAGGGATTGAATCGCCGAGCCCAGGGATGCTTTAATATTTCTTTAATTGTTGGCCTCTTGTCTGGATCAGGGGTCAGCATCTGGTGGATGAGGTTTTCCAGTGCCCCAGACAGACGCTTGGGTAGCTCATATGCCCCCCTCAGAATCTTCTCTTGAAGGTCATCATGTGTCGTCCCTTGGAATGGTACTTGCCCTGAAATCGTTGTGTAGAGAACATATCTTTTTAACTGATTGAAGATCGTTATTTACATCATATCCTAACTGATATAAACTGATATGAACATTATTTACATCATATCCTAACTTCTCTAAGAGAAGGTCATATCTTTTTAATTGTAGTGACCGAAGAACATTATTGATATTGTAGTCTAATTGAGACATTAACGTTAAGATGTGTGCTCTTTGGTCGGGCTCGCTTTTGAGATCCAAGCAGGGATTGAATCGCCGTGCCCAGGGATGCTTTAATATTTCTTTAATTGTTGGCCTCTTGTCTGGATCAGGGGTCAGCATCTGGTGGATGAGGTTTTCCAGTGCCCCAGACAGACGCTTGGGTAGCTCATATGCCCCCCTCAGAATCTTCTCTTGAAGGTCATCATGTGTCGTCCCTTGGAATGGTACTTGCCCTGAAATCATTGTGTAGAGAACGTATCTTTTTAACTGATTAAAGATCGTTATTTACGTAGTATCCTAACTGATATAAACTGATATGAACGTTATTTACGTCATATCCTAACTTTTCTAAGAGAAGGTCATATCTTTTTAATTGTAGTGACCAAAGAACGTTGTTGACATTGTAGTGTATTTGAGACATTAATATTAAGATGTTTGTTCTTTGGTTGGGCTCGCTTTTGAGATCCAAGCAGGGATTGAATCGCCGTGCCCAGGGATGCTTTAATATTTCTTTAATTGTTGGCCTCTTGTCTGGATCAGGGGTCAGCATCTGGTGGATGAGGTTTTCCAGTGCCCCAGACAGACGCTTGGGTAGCTCATATGCCCCCCTCAGAATCTTCTCTTGAAGGTCATCATGTGTCGTCCCTTGGAATGGTACTTGCCCTGAAATCGTTGTGTAGAGAACGTAACTTTTTAACTGATTGAAGATCGTTATTTACGTCGTATCCTAACTGATACAAACTGATTATAACGTTATTTACGTCATATCCTAACTTCTCTAAGAGAAGGTCATATCTTTTTAATTGTAGTGACCGACGAACATTATTGACATTGTAGTCTATTTGAGACATTAATGTTAAAATGTTTGCTCTTTGGTTGGGCTCGCTTTTGAGATCCAAGCAGGGATTGAATCGCCGTGCCCAGGGATGCTTTAATATTTCTTTAATTGTTGGCCTCTTGTCTGGATCAGGGGTCAGCATCTGGTGGATGAGGTTTTCCAGTGCCCCAGACAGATGCTTGGGTAGCTCATATGCCCCCCTCAGAATCTTCTCTTGAAGGTCATCATGTGTCGTCCCTTGGAATGGTACTTGCCCTGAAATCGTTGTGTAGAGAACAATGCCCAGACTCCAAATGTCAGCTTTCTCCTCTTGGTAACTTTGTTCTAGTAATACTTAACGTGCATTAAATGCCTCTGTGCCACAGTGTCTGTGTAATATTATTCCAAGTGCAGTTCTTGTCCCCAGGCCAAAATCGGATACCTTTATGTGACCTTGTGAGTCTAAAAGGGTGTTGTGAGGCTTCAGGTCCCGGTGAACTATGTTTTTGTTGTGACAGTAGTCCAGCGCTGCTACAGCCTGCCAAACAGTCATTGGGCTTCATCTTCTTCGAGTTGGCCAACTCGGTCAATCCACTGTTTCAGAGTTCCATGACTGGCATATTCCATGATAAGATAAAAGTTTTGGGGAGTGACAATAATCTGATATAAATGGATAATGTGGGCGTGGTTCAGTTCTCCTCGGATACTCATTTCTGAGAAAATCCATCAGAGGTTCTTTTCTATGTTCCTCAGAGCTTTTATACCAACCAAGATCCCCTTGACGCAATGGACCGCTAATTTAACAGATCTGAAGGCACCATGTCCAATGAATTTCAGGATTATATACTGATCTATCAGTTTTTCCTGGAGAGAACAGCTGGCCATGATGCTGGGTTGTAATGGGAAGGAGAGGAATGGGAGGGAGGGGGAGAGAGGGAAGCAGGGATAATATATAAAATATAAAATATACAAAATAAATATAAAATAATAATATATAAAATATGAAATAATGAAATACCACAAACACTGTAAAAGCCAAGTATCTATCAGAGCAAAGAATCCCACAAGTTACTCAGCCTGATCTCTTGGGACAAAACTCCAGCCCAGCCCACTTCCTTTTATGCATGCTGTTGATTGTGACCGTACGATTTCTCCTTGTGAGGTCTTCAAGAAATGCACCAATCACTACTGGGCATACCCACAGGTGTTGGTTGTCTTTGGCCTCACTGGTCTTATCCGTCCTGTACTACTGATAATAGATGCTTGTAGCTTTTGCTTCAGGGATTAGAGATGATCAGTTAAGACTTTTCATTGTTACATCTGTAACAGTTACATTGTAACATCTGGTGCCCTCTTCGGCAGTTGTTCAGTAAGCTGGCCCCTTTGTGTTTCTGTCTTCATGAGAGGAGAGCGTGAAGGTCCCTTTCCCTTTCTCTGTGTTTGTCTGTCTACCGATAGGGAGCATACAACTGTGGCCTAGGAACCACAGAAGTTCCCTACTATACATTCCTTGTCTCATTTGTTCCTTTTTAGTCTTGTCTCTGTTTTACAAATAAATAAATAAAAATAACCTGTAACACTTCAAGTTGGAATTCTTAAAGGATATTAGTAACTGAAACTCTCATTTTGGTAAGTTCTGTTTATTTACAGAAGAAACATTATAGATGCTGATGTCTCAGGTTCTGTCGAATGCTTTTAATTATTGATAAGACATTCTTATGAAGATTAAAATAATTGTAGTAATTGCTTAAATTTTCATTGGGGAAAGTTAAATGAGAAATATTCTATTTTATTTGACTAGACCATTTGGTAGTATTTGTTCTCGGCCAATTATTATTGTAATGGGCCAAAACAATTATTTCTACCAGCATTATAAAAAGCCATACAGAAATATTTCATCTCTAAGACTGCCCTTAACTTAGGCTAAATCCATACTCCTTGGGGAAAATTACTGGTTTTCTCTAAAACACAAGAGTAGATGCTATCTTAAAATTTGAGCTATATAAAACACCATAATTTGATCTGCCCCAACTGGAAGTTGCCTTAGAATAAACATTTTCTTGTCATATATCTGTCACCCAGGAAAATCCAGTTGAAAACAAAACTATGGATATTTAATAGTTTTATTACGATAGGATTGGCTTTGGTTCTTCTTTGCTTTTTTGTTCATAGTTCAGAATTATTTTTTAAAAAATTAACATTTCACCCAACTTTGGTCTATTTGCTTCATTTCCTGACTCTAGAAATTCTAAAGATGTTTAACCAAACAAGGTTGATAGAAGATATTTTTGAGGCTATTTCCAAAGGAATTTTTAAAAAGTTGCTCTTAGTGTACAGGAGAAGCAAAGATCTTTCAGTGCTATCTTTAATAATAAAGATTGGTTTGAGTAAGAGGTAGGCAAAAGAGTTATACAAGATTTGGACAGGTAATGTCCTATTTCCTTCATTTGAACAAATGGATCTAGTTGTAACTAAAGCAGGTGGATTGGAAGGTAATACGCATTTGACAATAACATAAAGTAATAAATTCTTACTTTTGGTTGGTAATAATAAAAATAATAATAACCCCCGCAGATGGAATCCTCACTCAGCGCCGAGGGGAAAAAGGCATTACTTATGTCCTCCCCAACCCTGGCTCGGTGCAGCTGGGTGAATTCTTGGGGCTCTTACTCCCCTACCTCTTGTCCGATGGAGGGACCCCGTCATGCTGCTATGGCAGGGACCCGTTCCCTTATTAACCTGGGGTGGAGGATATGCTTGTGTCTTCCCTCAGGATTTCACTTTGCCAACATGGGTGCCAGCTCGAGATGTAAGACCGGCAACAGAGATTGTGAAGCCTCCCTGGGAACCAGATTCATAAAATGAGTAAATCTGTGGCCACTTCACTGATTTTTTTTTCATTTCTGTTGTGCACTGATTTTTTTTTTCATTTCTGTTGCGTGCTAAAATTTTTTTACATTTCCGTTGCGTGCTGATTTTTTTTGGCATGCCATTTTTAAATACATGTATGCATACTTTTGGTAACATCTAAGGCCTTAGCTACTTATGTTCTATATCGATCACAATTGTTTTTCTATTAGATTAGAAGTTTTTTCATTGTTTCTCACTTGATTTTAATTTTAAATGGATTGTAAACTGTTCTTTTATCAAGTATATTGTTTAAGTATTTCCTTCAACACATCTCTCAGCAGCATTCCATCAAGAAGACCATGCTACAGGCGCTTATGGCCCCAAATATCTGAGCCATAGTGCCCCTAGGAAATATCTGAGCCATAGTGCCCCTAGGGACATGGTTCGGGCTTGAATTGCAGAGATTTGTAAAGCCTTGGTCTAGTCTACTATCTACATATCCTGACATGCCTTCCGGACGTGAGGTCCTTCGAAGGCCAGTAGCAATGACGGGTAAGATCCTGTGAGGCAGGATGACCTAAGGCAGGCACGGTCCATAATGCTGGACGCCCTCAGAGGCGGGGTCAACAAGGTCAGAGCAAAGAACTCTGGCTCCCACTGGCTGTCAAAAATAAATATAAAGGATGGATATGTAGGAGGAATGGACAATGATTGTGCCACAGAGGCTTCCATAGAGAGGCACCTTGGACTCCTCCCTCCCGCTAAGCATACAAGTCTCGCAAGACTACAAATCTCTCAAGACTACAAGTCTCGCGAGACTACAAATCTCACGGGACTGCAAATCTTGCAAGACTATGCCTTCTTCAGAGCAAAGACAGTTGGTGCTGTTAAACTGCCTGGCTGAGAGGACCAATCAGGACAGGACAACTCAAAAAACACTCACACTGAGACTTATGGGATGTCGGGTGGGGTATATAAGCAGCCTGATACTTAAAATAAATGAGCCCCAAGCTTGAGAGCCTACAAGCCTGAGAGCCTGCTTTGCCACTGGCCTGCTCCCAGATTCTGTGCTGTTGATTCCGCGTCAGCTTATCCCCCAAGGGTCTCTGTGAGCCCCTGTTACACTGTTACGCTGTTACATCTGTAAGAGTTACATTGTTAACACTAAGGCTTAGGAAACTTGAGGAAGAGGAGGTGGTGCTATTGTAAGAACCTAAAGATGGGAAGGTTCACCATTAGACAAGACGTTCCATTCAAGGCAGGAGTGCTGCGTCCAGGATCTCGAGGTAATGAGACTTGTCTTTACCAGACCTATATAACGACTGACATACCAACATGCCCCCTTGGACTATGGAGTAAGGACATGAACCTTGGGGACTAAAGCTGGATGAGTGAAGGGGAACGCCTCTATTGGTGGGGTGTCCTGAAGAGAGGGAACTTGGTACGTCCCAGGAGTCCTGAACTCTCACAAGAGTAGACAAGCCAGAAGGATCCTTGGTGTCCTACATAGAAGTGTAGAGACAGGTGGCCAGGAGGGAGTGTGATGGGTTGATTCAGAAGGGAAGAAGGGAAATGGGACGGGGGGAGAGAGGGAAGTGAGGATAAGTACTTAATATGCTTTTAAAGCTTGAAAAATAAAATAATAAAAAGATATAAAACAGAATTCTCAGTGTCAAAGTTATACTATATAAAAGATCAAGAAAACAATGACAATACCTAAATTTTATAGAAAAGAATTCCCCCTGGGCTGCATAAGTATACAAATAAGCCTTGCTATTGTGCGTCTCTGAGAGCCAGTTGTGCTTGCACACTGTAGTGGCAGAATCCTTAGCCTGGACAGCCACCTCTGCCCAAACTGCTGTTTTTCCACAGCCAAGTCCCAATTCTCACAGAGAGCACTGTAATTAAGGACCTATCTGTTTTAGAGGTGGGAAAACAGTCATTTTGCTACTGTTATGGTGTATTTGTAATAGGACATTTCCCTCCCTCTCATAGATGGCAGGCCTTGCCTGACTTTCAGGGACCTCAGTCCTTGAACTTGATTCAGTGACTTCGTCCTCTTTTGCCAGGCTCAGCAGCCCTTTCACTCTGAATGTTCTGGTAATTCTGTGTCTGAACAGAAGGCAGCTATGGCATCTTCTGTGTGATTCTTCACAGAATCAGACTCTGTCTGATGTTCTAGTTTGATACCCTCCCAGCCATCTAGGCCATCCAGGGCCTAGGTCCACATAGGTGCACATAGTGGGAAAACATAATATCCACTTACTGATTGCTGAGTTCAGGGACCCAGAGGAAGAGCTTCCCCTTATTTGCAAAACATCTTGACCTTGTAGTTTGGGAAAGGTGACTGCCAGGGTCTAGGTGGGTGGACAACTTCACTCTCTCTGGTGGGGAAAATGACAGAAAAGACTCAGGGTCACAATCATCTGCACCGATTTCACTGGTCCCTGTACAGGATGAAAGGCACCAGTGATATTCAGGAATTATTCACAAGGTGCAGAGAAGACCAGCTAGGGGATTCCTGTCTGTTCTGCCAGGCTATGCATAAGGCTGTGATAGGAGCCTGCAAACTGTCCATCCCCTGCTTCTGGTTGTATGGAAAACTAACTAGAGCAAACAGGCTGGGGAAGACAATCTTGCCAAGTTCAAGCACTGAAGTGTCAAACACAGAAAGCAATAGGACCGAACCAGATGTCAGGTTACCATTGGCTATCTGAGGGTAGATCTTCACATTGGTTGTCATAGTTAAGTATAAGTGTCAACCTGACCGTTGAGGCTTCAAACTCTGAACACATTTGTAGAGAATTAGTAGTTAAGCCCAGAGCAAACCTGGAGGACATTGTCTGATTAAAGGGGACGCTCAACCCATGGCAGTTGGGGCCGGTCCCTGGGCAGATGAATAAGATGAAAGGAACTGGTTGAGAAAGGGGCATCTTTCTGTAGACTTCGCCAGACAAGCTGCTCTGGCAAGTAAGGATTGTCCCTCTCTCAGCCATTATTGGGCTATGGTATGGCTAGTTTCCTTGTCCCTTGGTGTTGGTGTGGGCTCTCATGTAAAACCATTTGGTCAGGACTTTATTAGCAACCATGCAGGTTAACCACAACACTGCTCATAGAGCTCTGTGATCCATTCAGTGATTCAGAATGTGGGAAGACAAGATGATCCAAAATCTTTTCTGCATCAACATATAATCACAAGAGACTGGAAGACTAATGTGGTCCCAGGCCTGTGATGAGTTCAGTGTTTGGATGAGGTGTTCTTACATGAAGTCTGTAAGGGGGATGAGCCCAGAGTGTCTCAATCGTCAGCAGAAGGTGGAGATGCAATGCTATGAAGATATCTGAAGGGGACAGACTGAGCACCATGAATTATGAGCTATAGGTATGTCATAGTTAGGTACATGTGATGACTTGACAGTTGATGGTTTAAGCTCTGGGCACATGTGTAGAGAATTAGTGAAGCCCAGAGCAAAACTACAGGAGATAGCTGATGGGGAAGGCCCAAGTGGGTGGGACTGGGCCCTGAACAGATAAAATACTGAGAGCCGGTTGAGGAAGTTGGCATCCTTGTGTATACTTAGCCAGACATGCTGGTCTGGCAAGTAAGGATCATCCCTCTCCCAGCCATTACTTAGAGATAGCATGGTCACCTTCTTTCAGTGCTGGTATTGGTGTGTGCTTTCCCATCAAGCTGGATTATGATCTATAACCGGACTACTAGTAAAATAAATCCCTTGTTCCCTTAAACCATTTGATGATCATTTATCAGCAACCATGAAGGCTGACTGTGACAAGGGTACTACTGTCCCTGCGCTCCATGCCCAGTGGACACACTACTCAGCTGGACCATCGAACTGATTGTTTCCTGTCTGGATCTGCTATACATCTCTCTCCAGGAATCTGAATCACATGTACATGGCTTGAGCAGGCAGGAACAACATAATCATAGCACACAGGTAGCAATTCTTCTATCCACATCCTTCTGTCTTGACTCTATCAGCCATGTGATTTCCAGGTGGAGGCTTTTTCTTCCGATAATGTATGCTCTAAGTACTTTCTGCTCTCTTGTCTTCCCAACACTCCACTGTGTCTGGCCATGTTCAGGGGAGCAACCAAGGAACATGATGGGGGTGTTTGTTGCAAGTGGGTGTCTTCTTCTCTGATTGGTCAAGAGCATCGGTAGCAAGGGTGGTTCTTATGCTGACTATTTCTGACTTTGTTGTTCTGAGTCAGGCGAGTTCAGCGCAATGAAAGTGAAAGGACCAAGAGTATGCTCATGGCTGTGTGCTTTAGGACAAGTAAGGTGGAATGACTTATGGACTATAGGCAAGACATGGGCTTCTCTGGTATGTACCCATGACCTCAAAAGTTTGCTGCTCCAAGACTTAATATGTGGCTGAGGCCTCACTGACTTTCCTTTTATGGTCCAGTGTGTCTCGGTTTTATCCAATGTCACAGAGCGACATTATTGTGGAGTTCATGCAACTGGGAAGTTTCCATTGAAACTAAATCATAGATTTTCCACTGTGAGTGCCCCACTATGCTCATAGCTTGGGATTCTCTGGGGGTGGGCGGGAAGGGGAGGACAGTCATTGTATCAAGAATCTTGGTATCTCTGGGAAAATGGCAGGGAATGTTTGATATTTAAGAGAATGTTTGAATCTCTCATTATTGATCTCTTGCTGCTTCAGCTGTTTCTGGAAAGATATTTCCTTTCAATGCAAGAAATCCTGTGAGCTAGATGATAACACCTCTGATTCAAAACCTCCACCTTGGTCTACAGTATTTTGGTTTTCAGAATTCTCGAGAATAACATCAGAAAGTGCCCCTAAATGTGGCCAGTTTCTACATGGACATGAGTCTGAACTCCACTCTAACCTGTCTTGATACTGCCTTTGTCATCCTTCAGGGTGTTGTCTGGCTTCAGATATTTGTTTGATGTCCTGGTCTTGGCAGTAGTGCAAGGTACTTACAATTTGCTGGAAGAACTTGATGAGAACACAGGCAGACCTGATTTGTGGGTAGATGTGATCATGGACAGACATGAGTTCATTTTCTTGTATGGACAAATAAACCTTACATATTCCACGTAACTTGATATTCATTCCCTACAGTTCTAAAGGAATTTAGAATAAGGATCCTTCTCTTTTTAAAAATATTTATTTATTTACTTGTTTATTTTGCTGTGTGTATCGGGGGTTTGTGTGTATCAGATAGCACTATGTGTCCCTGTGGAGCATCAAGGGTGACTGCAGGACTCTTCCTGGATTGCTTCTACCTCCTTTTTGCTTCCCTCTGGGATTCCCAGTCTCTGCCCACCAGGGACAGATGTGTAGGCTGTTGCTGTTTCTTCAGAATGCAGGATTTTCTGCTTGTGAGGCAGAGTTTTAACCACTGAGCCATCTCTCCAGCCCAGAATAAGGATTCTTCTTAATTTGTACCAACTGAGTTATGCCAACTGAGCTGCCATGTGATGAGCTGCTGTAAATCAAAGGAAGAGTGAGTGCTAGATTGCCCAGCCTGTGTGCTCTCCTGAGTGACAGGTTGCTTCACTCAGGGTATAGTTCCTTTTTTTTAGATGGGACTCTCTTTGAATTTTTTAAATTTACTAATGTCACTTTTGTGAGTACAAGTGGCATGTCCATGTGGGGATAAGAGAACAACCCACAGGTTAGGTCTCTCCTTCCGTGTGGGTTCCAGGGACCAAACTGAGGTCCTCAAGCTTGTCAGCAAGTTCTTTTACTCACTGAACCATCTCACTCACACGTCTTGGGATTCTGAAGCTACTCAGTCCAGGGATTGATGGCTGTCATAGTTAGGCACAGGAGTCAACTTGTCAGTTGAGGGTTTGAGCTCCTGGCACAGTTGTGGAGAGTTGATGGTTAAGTTAAGACCAGAGCAAACCTGGAAAAGATGGTCTAGCTGATGGGGAAGGTCCAGCCCATGGAAGGTGGGATTAGGCCCTGGAATAAATCATGAATTGCTGGCTGAGAGAATTGGCATCCTTGTGTACACTTGGCCAGACATGCTGGTCTGGCAAGTAAGGATAGTCCCTCTCTCAGCTGTTATATGGCGATGGTGTCTCCAGTTCCCTCGGCCCTGGTGTTGGTGCATGCTCTCCCATCAAGCTGGACTGAGAACTGTAAACCCTTGTTCTCTTAAGTGTTTGATAGTCATTTATCGGCAACCATGTAGATGAACTGCAACAAGGGCAATATGCATTTGCAATTTGTATTGGTCAGGAAGCAGGAGAGTGTACCTAGACAGGTGTCTGATAGGAATCCCACTCCTTATCCCCACATACTCAGGACAAAGCTTCAGCTTAGTGATTGCTGCCTCCCTAATTAGTTAGTGCTTGTAAGAGCACATGCTTGTCTGACCCTTAAAGTCCTAGTTGGGTCAAGGTAAAACCAATCCTGGTCACACTTCCTGTGCTCGGTAAAGGTCCCAGAAATCACCTCCAGACCCTGCTCCCTCAGTCCACCTGTCCTGAATAATACACACTTCAGACTCTGATCTGTTTCAAGGTAGTTTATTCATGCATTCATATATACTCGCCCCAAACCTAACTCAATGGCCCATCTACCGTGGTCTGGTTGTGCTGGTCTTTGGGTCATGCTGGTTTGGTCCAGACATCTCTGCAAGCCCACAGGTGAAGATTCAGCCACAGTCACAGTCTTGTTGTCTTTGGTGTCAAGTTCCCTAGTGTTTCTGAAGTGCAAGGAGAGCAAGGACCCCTGACAATCAATGGTCACCACTTGGATACTTTAAACTCGTACTTTACTGTTGGGAGAATATGTCGCACCTTTTATTCTTCATTTTCTCTTTATATACTGTCTGTGGGGGTGTCTTTGGATGGCACCTCTTATCGTCTCTGAACAGCTGTTCAGTGGAGGTGGCCTATCTTCCATCAAGTGAGCCAGGACGGGAGAGCATTAGCTATAAAATGTGATCACCTGCAGGGGCAGGAACAAGTAGACAAGGGACAGTGGGTGTGAGATTGTTCTATATATTTTGTTCTACCAATTGTAAAGGTCGACTTCATGAAGGTTTATGCATTAAAAAAAAAGTCCAAAGGAAAACATTACTCTATAAAAGTTGAAAGATGGGCTGGAAAGATGGCTCAGGGGTTAAGACTCTACCTCCTAAGTTCCTGAGTTCGGATCCCAGGTCTCACATAAAAATGCCAGGTGGAAATAGTGGAAACAGATCCAACTCTGGTGGGTGGAGCCTGGGAATTCCCAGAATGAAGGAAAAAGGAGGTAGAAGCAATCCATGATAATTCCCAAAGTCACCCTTGTGTATCCACAGTGACACACAGTTCTCTCTCTCTCTCCCCCCCCACACACAAAAATAAATGAATAAAATAAAAAAATTTTGAAGTTGAAGGCAAACAGAAACAACAGTAACAAAAAGTCTTATATCCTTCCAAACCAGTAGTACAAAGGATTTATTTTCTCTTGTGATTTTCTGGTTACAGTTCTCAGTCCAGCTTGATGGAAAAGCATTCACTAACACCAGTGCCAAGAGAACCGGCTATACCATCTCCACATTATGGTTGAAAGGGGGATGATCTTGTCAGACCAGCGTGTCTGGCCAAGTATATACAAGGATGCCAACTCTCTCAACCAACTCTCTGTATTTTATTCCAGGGTTCAATCCCATACACCTGGACCTTCCCCATCAGCTAGACAATCTCCTGCAGGTTCACTCAAGGCTTAACCCAACCACTAATTCTCCACAAATATGTCAGAGCTCAAAACCCTCAACTGTCAAGTTGACACCTGTGCCTAACTATGACACCATCCTTCTGAATATCCAATTAGCAATGTCAGGATTCTGGAATTGACTCCTGCCCAGTTGTATGTCAAAGCTAATAACTGAGCCGCAATAATGACAACTGACCTGACAGTCCAGAGCCACTGAGGATCCCCTGACCTCCTCAATCTGTATGGATTAGTTATATTACACATTGCTGCAACAGCATATACCTAAGCCAGGCAACCTGCAGGTGAGAAGTTTATGTGGCTCACAATTCAAGGTCACATTCTATCATGGAGGAAGTTCTCAGCAGCTTCGACTTGGAGAGCAGGTAACACCACATGAAAGTCAAGACCAGAGCACAACAAACTAATGTACTCATGCTTTTTTGCTCAGGTCTGCTCATTTCTGGAACTTCTGCCTAGGGAATGGTCCCACCCACAATGGAGTGATATTCTTATATCAGTTAATTTAACTAACACATGCTACATGTGTACAACACTCTGCCTTAATAAAGAAGATCCCTCAGGTGTGTCCAAAGGCTTGCCTAGTAGGTGTCAGATAGACAGATATACTTGTCCATCACCCTTACTGATCCAAGTGACAAGATTATGTATCTCAGTATGCAGTGCTCTGTAGTCCTTAGGCTAAATTAAGAGGAGCACATCCTGACCAACCAAACAGGAATGAGCAATCCCCTTGTATTGAAGCCCCCCTTTAGTACAAGTGCTACTTTCCATTTCTGCAGAGCATCACCTGGGCTACAGGAATGGCAAAGCGACTCCCACAATAGGGGCCACCCGAGCTTCCTTCCCAAGGGCCACAAGCTGCTCCATGTTCTTCACCTGAACCAGGATCTCATCCCAGAGAAGCTGCATCTGCTCGAAGCTGTGAAAGGGCCAGGTGGCCTGGGTGTCTTGCTTTTTTCTCTTTGGCTTGTCTTTACCATAGCTCATCAGAATGCTGTGGAATTACTTCATACTCTCCACAAGAAGCCAGTACCTCCAAGCCAGGACCTGGAAGCAGTTGGCCCAAGAAGCAGAAACACTCGTGAACACTCTGAGCTGAGGAGAGAACCAGGGACTCCTTCGCCATCACTTCTGTTTAACAGACTTGTGCTTGCATATCCATGCTCCAGGAACACCCCACCAGAGCACTTCTGTCTCTTCCACTCCATGCAGCAGTGCTCAAGGCCATGCAGGGTGCTGGTATCTACCATCCTTACTGCTCTGCATCTCCATGCACCCATTGTTCATGAGATGCACTGAACACAGGTTTCTCACATCTTCATTTACATGAAGTTCCATGAGCTGGAAAAAAAGAAGAGGGAAGGACATAGCTTTTGTGTGTGCTGACAGAGTTTATTTCAGAGTTCAGCCCCAAATGAGTCCAAATTTTTGTCACTTATTGATCACAGCCCGCATCTCACAGATGGATGACCACTGAACTGATTTCCTGACAACTCAGAGAAAATTATGTTTCACACTATAACACTTGAGGTGGTGTCTCTAAATGTACAAAATCACTGTTTGTGAAAGGGCAGGGAACTCTTCAGCCCTAATATATCAACAATCTTGGACTTGCTGCGACTTTGGTTGTCAGGAGCAAGTGTGTCCTGATCTCATCTGACTATGAGAGTTTCTCAGTTTGTGCGCAGGGCAGGTGTTGATCCTGTTTCTGTCCCACCCAATCACTACTTCAAGGTGAGAGTCTGTGAGGCCTGCCAGATCTAACAGTCTAACAATTATGAGTTTCTGTGAGATCAACCAGGTCTAACAGTTATTGGTTGAAAACATGCTTTCCTTTGATTTGGTGTCAGACCTTGATGAGAGAAAGAACCAACAGTGCTAACAATAAAGGAAGAAAACATGCTTTGCTGGCTAAATGAGACATGAGACGCATCACCTGTCCTTCAACTTCCTAAGAAGAGGATGGCAGGGATGGAACTGTGCTCCAAATGCCAGCCTGTTTCCACCCCACCACCTTTCTATGCCTGGACCAGGAAAGAAAGGCCTAAGCCAAAAAGCAACATGACCTGATGGAGACACCTTGCCATGGGTCACCTGCCAGTAGCCTAGTCACACCCTTGCCAAAGGGACCCTTCTACACTTCATGACAAACTGGGCCAGCTGCGAGTGTGTCCGGCTGCAGTAATAAATCTGTCAGAGGAAAAGAAGGCGATTCAGAGAGGAGCATCTTCACATTTCTTATCATCTGCAGATCCTATGGGAGGATGGCAGCAAGCACACACCCCTGAGATGATGTCAGCCCAAATCAGATCACACATGATGAGAGTTCTGGTACTGACAAAGCTAATTTTGACTCTACCAGTTTAGGACAGTCCCCAAGATGCCATTCCTCCCACCACATACACGCAGACGTGAAATCAATCACATAGGAGGGCTCGGTAAACTCAGGAGAGCACCTTTCCCCTCACCGCTGATTTACAATGTGCCAAGTATTTCCATCCTGCTGTGGAGGCATGTGGACCAAGGGTCATTGTGTAGGCAAACTCAGAGCAAATAGGCAGAAGGTATACACTGAGATTCACAGGAGGGAAAAGAAAAGAGGAAACTCTATGGGAATTCCTACTTCAACAGAAAAGACAAGTATCGAATGAAACCTAATATTAAGTTCATGAAGAATACAAGTCACACACAACCCACTGCCAGACAAGAAAACACAGAAACACACAGAGAGCCCATGAGCTTGCCCACTATACCTCACCTTCTGTCACTGTCCACAGGAAAGGGAAACTCTTAAGTGCTTGCCCTTTAGTGCCTGGACCTGGGGACTGGACAGAAGAGCCTGTGGTCGAGGCCTGGGGGTGGGGCACATGCCTCAGGTCCTGAGACCTCATCATCTAAAGGAAGCTGAGAAACAGCTGGATTGACTCCTGTCTTCTACCAGAGGTAGAGCTGTGAAGTAAGATACCCACACAGAACATCCATGGAATGGGCAGCTTACTTTACTTCTATGTTCTTCCTCAAGTCCTCCTCATTCTCAACTTCAATTGGTCTGTTGTGTAAGACAGAAATAAAGGGGGGGGGGGCTGAACATAAATACAGTGAACTGTCTTATCCCCAGCACATCAGAACTAAAGACATTCTGAGGTCTGGACTCTCGCTGACAAGCAGGATGGGTCCCTTTCCTCAGCAGCCAACAGGCCTGTGAGAAGAGCTTGATCCTGAGAGGTAAGAGACACATCACAGCAAGCAGGCTGCCGAAGACTGCACCCCAGGAAAACTCTTGTGCCATGTCTACTGCTGCTCATGCCTCTGAAACCTGTTCAATGTGTATGAAAGGAAAGAAGGGGCGTGGGGTCCCTCAACTACTTCCAGTGTCAGAAACTTTGATTTCATGTCACACTCTGACAATGTTACAGCCTCCTCTGTACCCATAGGCAACCTGCAACAAAATGGAGTTTTCTCTGTTGCTTTCAAAGAGAACTTTGCTCCGTTATCTCAGGGCCTTTAACTATTTTCTCATCTATTCTCTATTTGTATCTATTCTCTATTTCTCTCACTATTTTCTCCAACTCTGCAGTCTCAGCACAAATATTGCTGTCTCTTCTCTGAGCCCCTGGGTGCACCTTTGACTGTGCTCTTCTCCAGTTACTGCGACAGCATCTCATGCACATCTCATGCACTTCTTACACTGTGTTCGTGTTGTTTACACAAGACAGCCAAGCCTCTCTTGTTCTGTTCTGCCAAGCTGCCCTCCGGGGCTGGCAGACACTGCATACACTTACAAGCCACTGTGCCCAATGCCCAGAGTGACCACATCTCTTGTCTTCTCAGAACCTAGGCTGCCAGCTCTGCTGCTCACTGCAGCAGCGTAGATTCATCCTTCACCAAGAACCAGGTTTGCAGCCCTTGCAGTTACCCTGCAGACAATGTGACCCTAGTACCCACCAGCGATGACCCTAGTTCCCACTGTGCAGGACACAAAGGACCTGTCATGGCTTCAGAGATACACGATGGACCTCCTACAAGCTGAGGGTGTTCAGGATGAATGTGTCTTATCCCCCAGGCCTCTGGGAATGACCATGAACCTGAAGGACTTTCTGAATGCTGGAATGGAGCCTGTCACCCTCTGGCACGATCACTCCCAAGCCTCCTGCTATGCTGACTGTGACATCCAGTCTCTGCTGGGCAATATGATCCATGAACCTGCCACCTGCTCTGACCTAGGCTTTCTCTTCCTCTGTCCCTACCCTTCCTCTCACACCTGGGTCATTCCCTTCTTCAAACACACACCTGTTCCCATTTCCAGCCTGCCAAGCTCCTGTGCCCCTGACTAGAATGTGGATTTTGGGGCTCTCTTAAGGCTCCTTCTTAATCCATCAGCTCCTTGAAGGGCTCACCTCTCAGACACACAACCCTGCATGTGGCTGCACCACTTCATGACAGCAAACATGCAGATTTCAGACTTGTGTTCTTCACACATTTACCACCTCTCAGAGGAGAAACAGAACCTCTCCACAGGTGGGACCACGGCCAGCCATTCCCGATGCTGAAGCAGCGTTTCTATAGACTCACTCGTTACAAGTCCCTATCAGGACAGAGTCTGTCATCTGCTCCTAAAGGTGATGGTGTCAGGACCCAAGTCAGATGTTCTTATTGATACTGAGGTCACTGTGCCTGCAGTGTCACTCCAAGCTGCAGCACTTGGGCCATGTCACCGGAGGAGACATTCGTGGGCCCAGGACTTAAGGTGAGAAGGGGAACAGAGGCTTGTTGGCAGGAGGTGGCAGACAGAAGTGGCAAAACCCCTATCTCCAGGGTCTCAGGGTTTACCCAGACCTGAAGTTCAGAAAAAGGAAATCTGCAATTACGACCAGGAGAATCCTACAGAGAGCCACAGGTCAGAGGAGGCCCGTGGGGGCGAGGAGTGGAATCGCCATTGCTGTCACTCACCTTCACCCCAGAAGGAATAACCCGCCTCACACATGCACCCTCCATCCAGCTCACCAGGCGCCTGGCAGCCTGCTTGCGACGTGAGTCATGAGAGAACTGCTTCAGACGCTCCTCTCGCTTCCTCCTCTTCACCTGCTGCTCCTGGGGCAGAGACAGTCTTGGGATGTGCTAGAGGGCTTCCCCAGGTCTTTCTACAGAGCTGCCTGCTGGACAAGCCCTGACCACACACTGCCCAGCAGCGCTGCAGATCCAGCCTCACTGTTCAGGGCTTCAGGGCTGCCTCCTCCATTTCGAAAGGCACACGATCCCAACTGAGTCTTTTCCATGTGAGTGATGGATAAGAACTCAGGTGAGAAATAATTAGAGGTATCAACTTGAGAATCAAAGCCTCTAGCTCTGGGTACGGCTGTGAACAATTAATAGATGGGTTGAGTCTTGAGCATGCCTGAGATTATCTAACTGATGGAGAAGGTCCAGCCCATGGGTGGGTGGGACTTTCCCTGGGCAGGTGGATGAGACAGATGGGGGATAGGAAGATGGGGATGATTCAGCAAGTTGGCATTGTTAGGCATACTTGACCGGACTTTCTCAGCTATGGATACAGTGAGGCCAGTTTCCTCACTTCCTGTCATTCATATCAGATCTCCTGTCAAGCTGGACAAGGAAATGTAAACAAGAATCAGCGGTAAGAGAGAATAAAACCTTCTTGTTGCCCCTTAAGACAATTTGGTCCTGAACTGATCTGTAACAGTGGGAATCATGTGTAACAGTGAAGACTGTTAGCATCAAAGAGGCAGAATTCCAGACACGAGCTAACAGAAGGACTGAGTCGCTGCAAGAACAAAGAGCATGGGCTATAGTCATCTTCAGATGACCCCAATACACTCCCCGAAGCTTGTCTTCTGATCACTCCCTCAGATCTCACCTGCAGTCGCTCCATCAGGTCCCTTTCTTCTTTCTTCTGCACAAATTCGGTGACCCAGGCAGGCTCTCCAGCAGGCCTTGGGGGCAGGTCCTCCCCACCACATGTCCGGTCAGCTGCAGGTGTGAGTTTACAGGTCTCCGCTTGCAATTTCTTCTGTTCAAAGTCACAGAGCCAGGAGAGGGCCCCACATATAAGACCTAGAGACTTTCCCTGCCAGAATAAAAATGATGCGGAGAAACTAGACAAAAGCAAAAGTTAATGATTTTTCCCCAGCTTAAGAAGGACTTCCAAGATGCTAGGCTTCTGAACATTAGAGGATGTTCTCAGACCATCTAGGAAAACAGGCAGAGAACTGGCAAGAGAATAACCAGTCAAGGTAGGACAGTCATGAAGAAAAACTGGGTTCAAGAAGGAGGAATGTGCTTGTCTATGATTACTGATCAAAGGTCCAAAAAGAATTTACAGTGTTTTTCAGGCTATAAACAAATACTGTAAATTAACAATACTTGACAGGGCAAGAAAATAGATTATTAGCCAGAAAGAGAGAGTAGAAAATTTCTTGTCAAGAGAGAAGCACATTTGACTTTCAACTTTGATGGAACTGAAGTGAAAAGTCACTGACATAAGTCTTTTGTTGAAGGCATCCATCCTCTATTACCCCATTCTTGAAGTAGAAACACACACACACACACACACACACACACACACACACTGTCAATCTCATCAGTGGAATTATGATAGGCTTATAGGTGACTCTTCAAAGTGAGCCAGGCAAACATAAGGATAGTTTAGTAACCAGGGGCTGACTGCTGGCTTCAACTACACACCCATATCCTTTCCTCAAAAATGCACTTAGAGAGCTGGACAGATGGCTCAAGGGTTAAGACTCTGTCTCACAAGCAGAAAGTCCTGAGTTCAGATTCCAGGTCCTATGTAAAACCGCCAATTGGAAACGGTGGTGGCCTACACTTCAGGCCCTGGTGGGTGGAACCTGGGAAATCCCAGAGCCAAGCAAGAGGGAGGTAGAAGCAATCTGGGATGATTCCTAAAGAGTCACTCTTGGTCCTCCACAGGGACATACAGTGCTCTCTGACACAAACACACACACCCCTAAGATAAATAAATATTTTAAAAAGATGCATTTAGCTCTTGAGACCTCCACAGGCATGTATCTACAAATATATCCTGTTCCTAATGACCCCTCTTTGGTGATCAAAAACATCCTGGAATATAGGCAATAGGTTGAACCATTCCAAACTGTATCAGCGTGTAGGTATGATAAAGCAATCCACTTAGTAGAAAAGCACTATTTATCACCTTTGTCTGTGAAGAATGGGATGTATGTAAAAGCACTAAAAGCAAATGTACCACAGGAAAAGATCTGAGTAGTGAACAAGGACTTTGGAAAATTAGGTCCGGACAGATCACCAGAAAAGCAGGTATCTCAGGCCTCTGCATGGAAAGCTGTGTATCTGAGACACAACAGGTAACAAAACTCTCCGTTGCTGATGAGGCGGCATGACCGTCTCTTGCAGGCATCAGGGCATTGAGGACAGGCAGACAGCTCCACAGGGGATGTGACCCAGAAGACACCAGAACACAAAGGTATCTGACTCTGGGTTGCAGGTTCACAAGGGGAGTAGATTCACAAGAACCTAAGTAGGAAGAAGTTATGGGATACGCAGAGGAAAAAGAAAGAAAATCTGAGAGGGAGGAGGCAGGTCTTCAGGTTAAATGAGACATGATCAACACCATGCTTCTGTCTTCTTTTCCAAAAGTAATGAACACTGCACTGAAGTCATAAAAGAGGTTTGCATCCCAATAAACAACAGAACAAGAAGGAGGCACAATAGCTGGTTTGTTGAGAGACAAAAGGAAAGACTCAGTACAGTGAGGACTGTAAAGGACGAGGCCTCAGAAAAGTCACCCAGTTCACTGGCACAAAGATTCCACCACTGGAAGGGCCATGTCCAGTACTGCGGGCAGATGCTAGTTTCACGTTAGAATCTGGGGGTGCACACTTCCAGTGCCAGAGCTTGGCAGATTGCAGCAAGAGTTGTAGGTCAGCCTGTGTTGCACGAAAGAGTCTCAAAGCAAACACTGTCTGACCTGCTGGTGCAGCCCTGAAATCCCAGGCAGTTGGGAGGGAGCTTGGGCTATGGAAAGAAATCAAGACTGGGCAACTTGTTGAGACCCCACGTCAAAATTTAAAAGGGTCTGGAGATAAAGCTCAATGTCACAGCTCTTTTCTAATATGCACAAGTACCTTGATTCAACCTGTAGGTTCAGAAAATTAATAAGTAACTTCAGGGAAAGAGAACATAGAGCAGTTGGCAATATGCTTAGCACACAAGCATGAAGACCTGATTGACCCAAGAGGTAGCATGTGCCAGCTGGCCACCCAGCCCACTGTAATGGATGATTACCAGCCAAGTGAAGCACCCTTCACAAAAATCAAAGTGTACAGCTCCTGAGGAATGATACATTAGCTTGTTCTCTGACTTCCAGCTACAGCATACACAGTATGCTCACAAACAAATGAACACACACAACACAAAGCACAGAGAAAAGGTTCTGAAAACTTTGTGGGTAGATCAGGATCAGGGCACAAAGAAATGGACGTAAACTGTAGACTTCCCAGTATAAATTAAGGAGCCTGTATTGGAAAATTATTTTCAACTTAGAATTATATATCCAAATAATCAATACCAAGTTAGTGGGAAATGTAGAATAAATACATTTCAGATCAACAAATCTTCAAACATTTTCTGTATAACCCTCTTCAGTTGTGTCCTACCAAAACAAGAATTTAACTAAGAAAACAATGAGTCTGAAGTCAGGAATATATTTTAGTTGGTAGAGTCCTTGCCTTGTATAACAGAAGTCCTGGTTACAGTTGCCATCACACCTTTCTGCCATGGACGTGGTCTAGGGAGGACCCACTGCTCCTCTGGAGCTGACCTCCAATACAATCAGGATGGAGCCAAGAGCAGTGCAGGAATAGCAAAACTGAAAACAACCACCAACCTGAATTCAGAACACCAGAAACCCTACATTAATCACCTGGAACCAGACCAGCCAAATCTCTCCCCATCCTAAAGCAGAGGGAAATTTGCAGAAGAGGGGGCGGTAAGATTATAAGAGCCTAAAGATGGGGAGGACTAGTGATGTGCAAGATACTCCACACAAGTTAGGGCTGTAGTAGCCACAATCGGACTTTGTATGACCTGCGCAACGACTGACATGTCAATGACCTGCCAAAGTCTAGCATGGATCACAGGCACTAGGATCCTCAGAGACAAGGGATTACCAGTCACCATAGTGTTCCTATACTAAAGGGGAGCACAAGAAAGGGCTCTGGGCAGTGCCACTGAATCCTTACACCTCATTAGAGTGGAGGACACAGAGGGAAGTTTGACTTTCACACTAAAGGATGCTCCAGGAATGAGAGGGGGAAAGAGTGGGGCACTGGAGAAGGGGAGGGAGGGGGATGAAAAGAAGGGGAAAGGGGGGGAGGGTACAAGGGGGACTGGGGAGAGGTGGAGAAGACAGGGGTAGGTATTAAGTTTATAGGACTGGGAAATAAATAAACATAATAAAAAGAGAATGCAAAACAAATGAAAAAAATTCCCATCACAAACAAAACAAGAGAAAACACAACACTCCCCCCCCAAAACAAAAACTAACCAGAAAAGCAAAACAAAACCAAAAACACACCATATGGAATGCAATAGACCAAGACTGCAACATGAAATAAAAAAAAAGAAGAAAAGCACGTATACAGCAACATAAATGAACACTGCAATATTATCTTGTCTGAATAAAAGAGGACATGTTAAAGTACAGACTATATTTCACATTTCTATTTTTATGAAATTCCAGAAAGATAAAACTAGCCCACTAAGGTTGGAGCGATGGCTCGGAGGCTGACTCTGCCAAGCCAGCAGAAGGACATCAGTTTGGATCTCAGATCCCACATAAAAACGCCAGGCAGCAATGGCAAAGTCCTGTAGTCCAGCTCTTGAAGATGGAGCCTGGGAAATCTCAGAGGGAAGCAAAAGAGGGAGAAGAAATCCAGGATGATTCTCGAAGTCATCCTTGGTGCTCCACAGGGATACATACTCCTTTCTGTCGGTCTCTCTCTCTCTCTCTCACACACACACACACACACATAAAAATAAACAATTAAAAAGTAAAATAAATTTTAAAAAACCTAATCCACTAAAACAAGAATTGTACTAATGGCGACACCCACAGATAGAGAGAAGGAGTGAGAGATAGTAAAGAATGAGGGAAGATAAACAGTAGCAGGAAGGAACTGTGATGTAGCTGGGACTTCTGGGGGTGATGGAAATGTCCTTCATCTTGACTGTGTCATGGTTATGTGTATTTGCATGAGACAAAACCACAATTCGTTGCTTACGAGTGATCCATTTCACCATGAGTGGATTGTATTCCAAGTGGCCTTTATGTAAAGACAAAGGGTAATCCAGGCCTTCCTACGGAACTGTAAAGCCGAAGGAGACAGAGCTCCAGACTGGAGAAAGCAAGCTGAAGATGAAACCGGAACTAATGGGTGCCAAGCCTGAAGAGAATCTCCCAGAATTCACAGGATGATGCATTAACACACACACACACACACACACACACACACACACACACACACACACACACACCCTGCAACTGTAGCAGACACAGTCACCTGAAGCAGGTGATCAAAATTCAAAGATGTCTGGAGGAGGGACTCTGATCGCATTAACAGAATTTATAAAATGGGAAGAGAAAGCAGAGATTTCTTTCCCTCTCCAGCTATGAGCGCAGCAAGTGGAACTCACAAAGCCAGAAACTCAAAAATCCTGGCAAAACAATGACTTGGACTTTTTAACTTCGAGAACATACAGTGTTTGTATGGTAGGCTAAGCAGGGTGACAGGCTCATGTCCCAAGAGGCTAAGGGCAGCCTAAGAGGAATTGGCATAAGTGTATTAGAAACCAGGCAGCTTTTCTAAAGGTAACTATTAACTATGGAAGAAGAGAGCTCAGGAGAAAAAGCATCATCTTCCTGCACTACCTGACCTTCAGACTGAAGAGGTAAGTATCTTGGAAGGATGCAGACAAGAGGAAAGGGGCAGCAGTAGCTTCTTTTCTGGCCTAAGAGGGAGCTGCCAGAGAGCAAAAGACGTAACTCATAACTCAGAAATGAGTACACAAGCCTGTTTCTTCAGCCACTGAAAGAATTAAAACTTCTAATCTTTTGTTTGTTTGTTTTCATGTAACACAAGCTGTACTTGAAATCATGGCAAACCCATCTTAGCCTCCAGAGCACTGGGTTAGCAGTAGCCCTGGGCCAACATGCTCAACATGTACCTTTCACTCTTTAAATAACATGTCCTTTCATCCAATTTGTCAAAAACTTTAAGCAAAATGTATGTTCCCCATTATCCTATGTATAAATAATAACTTGAAATAGGAAAACACATTAACTAGGGACAACTGCAACCTGGGACAGCTCTGCCATGAACTCCTTCTGGATGGAATAGGGCTTGAAGGGAAAAGGAAAATGGATGCATTCGACCTCCTGGCCTTCATCAGCCATTGTCCTAGGACTGCCCCCCCCCAAAAATAAAAAAGAGAACATATGAGATACTAGCTCAGAGTCATGATATGTTTTTAATCAACACAGGTACCAAAAAATGTTTTTCCCATTTCACAACAGACTACACACTTTTTTTTGGCAAGCAGAGAACATGGTCTTTACATCTTTTGTGTATCGTTATGACAAAACAGAACCATGAAACGCATTTGCAGACATTGATATCAGAAATAACGGGAGCAAGATCTAAAGCAGAAAAGACCCAAGCCAAAGTTGCCAATCTACAGTTGTCTCTCCACATCTCTGCAAGAGCAGACAATCTCTGCTGAGATGAATGACAGTCTCAGCTTGGCATTCCTCTGTTATATTCTTCTCCAAGGCCTCTGCAAGTTGGCATTTGCATGCTGCTACACCTGCTCCCCGAAAAGCCTATAATCCACAGGGACATGGCACAGAATAACCAGCCCGGCATGTGCAGAAGGCTCAAGTTAACATCCATACGATTTGCTTCACAGACAGCTTGTGTTTGCTTGTCTTCAGCCTGACTCCCATGTCCATACCAACCTAGTCATCTCATGATCATTATTTTTCTTGTCTCAAGAAAGAAGAGATTTCTGAGGCTAAGGATGATGTTCTGAGACACAGAACTAGCCTGTCTTATGCCAGGCACTTGGCATGATCACTTTCCTGAGATGTTTTACATATTGTTTCTTTCTTCACTTGCCTAGGTAGGAAGCATTCCCTTATCACTGTGTAAGATATTGGGCAAGTCCATTTCTTCCAAATATAAAAAGACTAAAACCTTTTTTACACAGCAATCAAAAAAACCCATGTTTACTACATTGTCTTAAAAGACAGTCAAGTGTTCATTTGCTTATGAAGGCATATAATTAGTTGCCTAAATATTGATTATTATGGGTTAGTAAGGTATCTACCCAGATGGGAAAGTTACTGACCAAAATTATCCAACCAATAAAAGCCACACAACAACCTGACAAAATCAATAGCGAGGGGCGTGTGTACTTGAAAATCTAAACATGACGGTAAGAAGGTACCTAACGAATTCTGAGCCTGTGTCATGTGTCAAACACTCTACAAGCCCTTTTGCTGCCCTTATCTGATCTCCCCAGCAGCTCAGGACACAGCCAACAGATGCTGAAGCTGACATGAAACACTTGCTGACTCACCTGTCTTCATGCTTCTCAGCACTGTCTGAACGCATGTTACTTACTGATCCTCACTCAACCGTCAGCTAGGGAAGAGGTGGAACGTGTCTGTCCTAGCCTGGAGCTAGGAGCTCCACTACCTCCCAGGTGTTTCCTGACACCCTGATGAACGAACCAGTGATGGACAAGGGGGAACCAGGGGTCAGATGGACAAGGGGTTGGAGGCCGAGGTTTCTCCTCTTTGGGGATAAGGCAGGAGGGTCCCTATGTAGAAAAGGCCCCACTTCTTTCACCATCTACAACTACCCGCACAACTACCCCATGAACTCAATATTTTTATTGCCGCCCCTCAGAGCCCAGCACACTGCAGACTAGATGCCCGGCTGGGATCCCTGAGGCATATCTTACATCAGCAGACCCCCCAGCTTCACTAGTGAACAGTAGAGGGGCGCTGTGCATGCGGCGCAGCCACAGAATGTGAGTCTGGAAGCTTCCCCAGCACGCTCAGCTCCCCCTTCTGCCCGCATAACCCGGGGCTCACAGCAGCCAGCACCGCGGGGCCTTTGGCGGGCTTCTTTGCTGTGGGTCCCTCACTGCTTCCCACCCACTGCCAGGGGGTTCCGGGCAGACTCGCCCCGCCCCCTGAGCGCCCCGCCCCTTAGCGCCCCGCCCCCTAAGCCCCCCTCCCCGCCCCAGGAATTCACTGTAATGATATCTGTGCTTACCAGACTGCACAATGACTGACATATCAATATGCCCCCATAGACTAGCAGGATCTCAGGAGACATAGTTAAATGTAGTGGAAACCTATGGGCTAAGGCTAGACAGGTGAGGGGGAATGTCCCTGTTAGTGGATCTGTCCAAGGAGGGGTCACTTGGCCTGCTACAGAGATCTGAAACCCCACTGCAGCAGATGATCCAGTGGGAACCCTAGGACTCATAGAAGCAGACAGATGGGACGCTGGGAGGGAGTGGGATAGATTGATGAAGGAAGGGGAGAGAGGGAGAGGGGGAGGGAGGGAGGGAGGGAGGGAGGGAGGGAGGGAGGGAGGGACAGAGAAGAGAGACATAATTATTCAGTATGTCTGTAAAAATAATATATATATATATATAATATATATTATATAAAATGCTATTCCTACAGAGGTAACTCCATTTTATATTCTCACCAGCATTTCTTAACCATATGTTAAAATTTTTAAACTTTATTTTGCATGCATGCGTGCATGACTTATGCTGATGTTCATATGGCCATGATGCAGGTAGAGGTCAAATTTCATAGAGTAACTTCTCTCTTATCTCTTTGTGGATTCCAGGGATAGAAATTGGACCTTTAGATTTGTGGGGTCCAGCACCTTTATTAGTTTTCTCTAGCTATTATCCTTGTTCTATGGTAAGAGGGAAATTGTACATAACCCACTTTCAGAGCCTGCGTGCTTGCCTGCATGTATGTAATAGAGGGACTTGTGAGGACCCAAGGGTGACTTCAGGAATTATTCTGGATTCTTCTACTTCCTTTTTGCTTTACTTTGGGATTCCAGGCTCCTCCCATTGCCACCACTTTCATTCTGTGTCGCTATGGGGAACGTATATGAACTCAAGTCTTCTTTGTGAGGCAGAGGCTTAACCCCTGAGCTAGCTCTCCAGCACCTAGAGTCCTTGGTTAGAAATTCTAGTCTTAGTCCTTTATCGCTTTGGTTTTCTAAGAGGTGAAATAATGATTGATCCTCTACTAATGAGTGTCCATTATTATATGAGGATTTAGGAAAGTTGCTGGGCTTTATTAAACTGGCAATCCCCCTGAGGGAAGAAGCTCTGATTGGTGCTTGTAGCATATCTGGATTTCCATTTTATTTTGGTCCCTCCCCTGATTTATGGGGGTTAGCAATCACTTTCTGACTGGTCCCGAGGAGTATTCCCAGGAAGGCATTTACATTTGGTCAAAAGTCACAGCTGTGGAGGTCAGAGGCCTTGGGAAGAACCTACTGTTGTTATTGTGCTGAAGTGATGTGCCGTCAAACTGATTCTGTAAATATTTATGCTTATAAATTGGTGCTGCTCTCAACCTTGGTCAGAGAAGCTTTCTTGTTGTGCACAGTAGTGAATGTAACACCTGTAAGTGTTGAGGAAATGCTTGTCCTCAGCCCAAAATGGGGCATCTTTTTCCATTCCCCTCCAGGACTCGGGGAACACAGTAGAAGAGGGGGCAGAAAGGATGTAGAAGCCTGAAGACGGGATGAATGTGGTGAAACCGTCTTCCAGACCTGAGAAGGGTGTTGCACTCATGGCCGCACAGCAGCTCTGTTACCTGCACAAGAACTGCCTGTCAGCATTGCAGCGCGGACGGGGAGCAGCTCATGAAGCCTCAGCCCTAGCTGAGAAGCTTGTTGATGTCTGCTGGGGAAGACAGAATTACTTTGCTTTGTAGTACTGACAAGTTGGCCATGCTCCAGTGCAGTATGCCAAATGCTTCTATGCTATAGGCATGGCTGCTTCCCTGTTTGCAAGACAGAAATGAAAACATTCATGCCCAAAATGTATGCCCATGGATTGAGCACTAATGGTTCTTAGTGGGTAGTTCTTAATAACGGATTCCAAGGTGTGGGAGAACATGTGATTTGGGGGGATAGTGGGAATAGGAGTAAAGAGGGATTGCTATGGTCAAGATACATTATGTTGCAATTATTTTTGTTTGGCTATGACATAACACTCACACTTTTTTTAAAATTTTTTTATTATTATTATTATTTATTGAACTGTGTGCATATGCGTGTGTATGTGCGCGCGCGCGTGTCTGTGCGTGTGTCTGTGTGTGTCTGTGTATATGTATGTGTAGAACCACGGACGAATTCGCGAACCACCATGGACGCCTCCACCTCCTTCTGCCCCGGGATTCACAGGCTCCGCCCTACCAGGACCAGAAGCGCAGGCCGCCCCGCTTCCGCCTGGCTTCTATACGTGGGATCTGGGATCCGAACTCAGTACCTTCTGCCTGCAAGTCGGAGGCTTAACACCTCAGCCACCTCTCCAGCCCAAACACTCACACTTAAAGGAGAAAGGGAGAGGTATCTGGATTAGGGTTCACAGAAGAGATACAGTTTTAGGTTTTTTTAGGTAAACTTCTGTTGTCCATTTCAGTTCATTTATTCTGTGTGTGTCTATGTGTGTCTGTGTGTGTGTGTGTGTGTGTGTGTGTGTGTATGGTGTCAGAATATGTATGACTGCATTTCCTTTTGCATTTCCAGCATAAAAATCAGCTGTAAACTGCACAAAAATGAGAATGGGAAATCCTGTATTTCCATGGCAGTAAATGGTCACCATTTTCTTGAACCACCCTCACATTCTCCAACAGAATGAGCTCTCTAGAGACACACCATGCATCCAAGGTTTGTGCTAGAAATGCGAATATCATCAAATCCAGCAGGCTGTGACTGACATCAGGCTGCACCTCAAGAGAAGGGGTATATTTGATCTACGTCCTCACTTTACTCAACCCATCTGCGACATGGCACTCATGAAGCTATTGTGGTCCTAAGCCACATCCCCAGAAGCAAACCCTTACTGCTGTGAAGGTAAATACTTACTTTCTTCTCCATTCCCAACAGAGGAACTTATTAGCATCATCTCAGATGCTGCCCCATCCAATGCTGCTGGATGAGAGAGTAAAACAAGGATGAGACGTCAAGCAAAGAGCCAGGAATAGCACATGTCTCAGATGCTGCCAAGGGGGAAGACAGGGACTCAAAGTATTAGCAACACTACTGATGAGCCCAGAGAGCTGGTGGGGTTCCACAGTAGGCATTTCTGCCTAGGTTCTGGAGCACGAATTTAGTTCTCACTCCCTTGGGCACCACTCGATACGCTATGTGTCTCTGTTTCCCGCCAGGTGTCACTGGAGGGAGGGAGGGTTCTGGAAGTGAGCTATGTCCTTATGCATTTACACTCGTGTGTCACAATCAGTCTGTCAGTCAGCAATGTTCCCATGTGCTACAATGGCAACATAAGGTTCCACCGGTACCTGACCTGAGACTAGCTTACTTTGTGTGGTATGTGCCATGGTGTTCTCAAGATGATGACATTCCCAGCAGACACATTGCCAGAAAGTTCCTATTAAGCAGCAATGTATGAGTATTCTGTGCCAGGCCCAAGGTGGGTACCAACAGCTTTGAGTAAGTATATTCTGACTGACATACAGGTTAAAAAGAGTCGGTGATAGAAAGGTACAGCTGGAGTGCATTCACGGTGGGTCACAGAAGTAATCAAGAAAAAGCAGAAGAAAAGTCAGTCCCACATGATATAACCCAGGAAGCCCATGGTGCATTGGTGAGAATAGGGGAATGAGACTATGAGGGATGGAGACAGGTAACCTTCTTTTCCTACCTCCCTCCAATGCTGTTTCCATAATGGTAGTCCCTAGGCAAGACTCTCCCAGGAGCTGAGCAAATCTTATTCTAGCATATATGTCACCTGGAATCTGGTCCCATCATCCTCTGCCAGTCAGTTGCCTTCATCTTATTTTTGAGGTACGGGGATTTCTACAACAGGGTAATTATCCAAGCACGAGCCTCCTTAATTTTTTCCACTTCAAGGAAGTTGAATTAAAGATAATGGACTGGTGTGTTTGTTGGAGGAAAGGTGTCTGAAGTTATGAGGTTTTGGACAAAGAGAAAAGAGAAAGTAGAGCACCTGATGCTGCTGAAGAAATTACCATAATTGGAGAAAGACTTAGTGTTTGGAAATGAGGCATTGGGAGAGATAAATATTACCCCATAAGGATTCTATTTTCTGAAAACCTAAGCAGAAGAAATTCTTTTTTTTTAGATTTAAATATCACAGTTTATTAATAAAATTGTAAAACCGTACAGCAAATGAGATTTTAGAAAAAATTAACTCCTTTAGCATATTTATGAAAGAAACAAAAAACATTAGAATCAAACACATATAAAATTCTAATAGTCTTTTTTTTTTTTTTTTTTTTTTACTTCTAGCAGAAGAAATTCTAAGCTGAGGTATCTTCCTACTCTTCCAAAATTGACTCTTGGAAAGAAGCTTTTCCAGGCCCAACACAACGACATCGATACAGCTGTGGTTAAAGTGATCCATTTTTCATCTCAACCTAGTGACAGAATTGGCAGCAGCATTTGTATATGACATAAGTTTGAGGGGTTCATGGAAAGGAAATGAGTCTTGTCACTATGTGGCAGGCTTGAAGTTCTCACAAAGGAAGTGTTGCAGTCCACCTGCAACATTACTGATAAATGACCATCAGACAGCTTAAGGGAACAAGGGGTTTATTTCCTTACAACAGTCTGGTTACAATTCTTAGTCCAATTTGACTGGGAGAGCGCTCACCAACACCAGGGCTGAGGAAACTGGCCACAACGTCACCACATGACAGCTGAGAGATGGACAATCCTTACTTGCCAGACCAGCATGTCTGGCCAAATGAACAAAAGGATGCCAACTCTCTCACCAGCTCTCTATGCTTTATTCCAGGGACTTAGTCCCACCCACCATGGGCTGGACTTGATTAGCCAAACAATCTCTTGAAGATTTGCTCTGAGCCTAACTCAACCATCAACTCTCTACAAATGTGCCTAGAGCTCAAACCCTCAACACTCAAGTTGACAACCGTGCCTAACTATGACAGGAAGTGAAGTTTATAGTAGTAGTAGAGAATTCAAAATAATGGAAATTCCAGATTCATTAGATGTGCACTGTGAAAGGATGGGAGTACAGATTAGAGCCAACTCAGAGAAAGTCTGTTTTGTGCTGTGAGCAGGAAAAAGGTATAATGGAATTGTCCAGCATTTTGGGACCAATTCGACTACATGAAAGTGACAGTTTGAGGATATGCTATTTACATTTATGGACTTTGGGTCTAACCTTCCTTTGATTTTTTTTTATTTCCACTCATACAACTTAACAGTACACCGGTCCCCTCCCTCCATCCAACCTCCCTGCGCCCTGTGCCCCCCTCCCCTCTCCACTCCCTCCCCATCCCGCAGTGCCTCCCCTCCCATCCCTGGAGCATCCTTTAATGTGCATGCCAAACTCTCCTCTGGGTCCTCCTCTCCAATGAGGTGCAAGGACCCAGTGGCATTTCCCAGAAACCCTTTCCTGTGTTCCCCTTAAGCCTAGGAGCAATACTGGTGGCTGTCAATCCCTTGCCTCCAAGGATCCTAGTGCCTTTAAGCAAATGCTAGACTTTGTGGGGTCAATAGTGTGTTGGACATTGCGCAGGGCATGCAAAGTCCAATTATGATTCTCACAAAGTCCCTAACTTGTGTGGAGGATCTTGCATATCATTGCTCCTCCCATTCTTGTGCTCTTACCGTCTTATCACCCTCTCTTCCGCAAATTCCCTGAGCTTCAGGATGGGGAGAGATTAGGCTGGCCTAGTTCCAGGTAGTTGATATAGAGTCTCTGAATTCTAGATTATGGTTTGTTGATTTTTTTTTTTTCAGTTTTGCTGCTCCTGCAATGCCCTTCACGCCATCCTGATGGGTATTGGATGTCACCCCCTGGCCAGAGATAAAAAGTTGTTAAACTAGAGTCTTGTTATAAGACTATATTCAATGGTAGATGTAACAATAGTAGGAAACCGCAGTAAGAGAGAGGTCAATCACCCATTTGCAAAATGGTTATTTTTTATCTGCCAGACTATATGCCCTCCCCTTCTGGTGAGATCATAGCCCATCAGTTGTAAATGATCAGGAAGGAAAGTCTGTGAACTTAACCAGATGTCTCATTACTTACTTGCAGTCCTTGATGGTGGCCTATTTTCTCTGCTGTAACATGGTCCCCTCTCTCTTTGTTTCTGATGTGGCCCTCCTACCCCATCCCTCCTGTTCATAATCCTTGCAATTACTGTAGGTATTACAGAGATTTATCCTTGAGTGTCTCTAAGTGGGTTTGGTACTAGGAGCCACCTATTAGGGAATACATACGGCACTTAATTTTCTGTGTCTGGGATACTTCACTCAATATAATTGTTTCTAATTCCATCCATTTCCTGGCAAATTCCATTAATTCATCATTTTTGATGGCTGAGTACTACTCCATTGTATAGATGTACCACATTAATAACACCAATCTTACTTCCTAACTGTTCCTTGATTTGATTTTGGTCTTAGCTATGGTTTGATATTTTCTTGCTGTGCTCTGGTTCTTTCATATTTAAGTTACGATGCTTCTTCGTGATGCTTGTTGGGAGTGTGTTAGGAATGTTTAACTTGTTTTTGTTTTGACAGGCACTTACGGATTAAGAGATTGTCATGGTTTAAAATGTGAGTTGTCCCCCACAGGCTCATGTGTCTGAATCTTAAGTTTTCTGGGAAAGTTATGGCACCTTCAAGAGGTGGAGCCTTGCTGGAGGAAGGTAGTCACAGAGGGTGTGTTCTGAGATTGATTAGCTCCACCCTACTTCCAGGAGAGGTCTAGTCTTAATATTGGCAGTTTAGCAGCTCTAAGCTGTAATTAAGCCTCCTCCTGTTTCTGCTATCTGGACATGCTGTTTCTTCCATGAAAGACTGTATCTCCCCTGGACTGTAAGTTGAATAAATCTCCCTTCTTCCATTAAG
>JALPQD010000967.1:260000-278073 GCA_023101885.1 Typhlomys cinereus | reverse complement strand
AGGTTCTTAGAGAAACAAAAGCTTTCCAAACAACCTGGAAGTTTTCTCAACTTCCAAGGAGGCAGCTAGACCTATCATTGTCTTGTAGACAAGAGACAAACTCAACCACCCAAGGGAAGAGTCACTCAATGGCCTGTTCAGTTGCTAATGTATCATCCAGAGTGCAGGCTTCTGGGCATAGCAACCCCCACAGTTCCTCCTTGTTTTTATTATTAAAAAAAAATAGACTTAGTTTCAATATTAAGGAAGCCAACATTACAAAAGGCAAACAAATCAATTCCCAAATAGCAACAAGTGTAAAGCCAGTCAGATCTTTTTTTCAGATCTTTTTTCTAGAGTTTTAAAATTACATGTTATTTAAGTGAGTCTGAATTCTGTCCCAGATATAAATGTTATCTCAGTACCAATATTGACTTTTTTACGTTTAGGAGAAGCACAATTAACATATAAACAATAGATACATTTGATGGGATAAATGCAAGCAAAAGTCAACAGACAATTTTACATTTTTAGGAACCAAAAGTAAAACATGGTGAGTACACAATAGTGATTTTTAAATAGACAATAAAGTCCTTTTGCATATGTTGAGTAGAATTAACTTCCAAAGTCCTTTGTGAAAGACTTTCACAGTCAGTCCAAACAGAGGTTAAAAATCCATCATAGAAGTAAATATTTTGTGTCCAGTCATTGATCATCTAAGAAAGTCTGATACTTAAGTCTAGAATGTTGAAGAATAGAGCAGCGGGAGAATAGCCAAGGGATGCCTGGGGGTCACTGGTTGTTGAGACTCTTGGACTAGTCTGGCTCCTTCAAGCATCAGAGCGTCTGGTTGGCTCCAGGTCAGGATCTGGCTCCTCAAGTTATTCTGCATTGATGCCAGCTCCTTTTCTCCTGTAGGCTGAGAGCTGTGATCTTGTCAGGGAAGCTCTCCATGATTTTCTATCGGGCAGACCAAATGCTTGGGAATCCACCTGTTGATGGAGAAACACAAAGATACCCGCGACTCCAGTGGAGCTCTGAGTCTGGTTAGAACAGGTGTATGTCAAAGGTGTTCTGCCATTATAAAACCATTTTTAACTGTATTTCTTTTTTTTTTTTAAAATATAAAATGGAGGAAGGAATTAAATGAGGTGTATCTGAGGAAGTCCTTTCCCCCTCCTAAATTTATAAAATACCATTTAATCATGTCATTAGCACATTTAACAACAGTAATTATAATTAATAAAAGAAAAATTTGTCCTATGATAGTATAAGTTACTCTCTAGGAGAGGTTTTGAAAATATAAGATCGATTTTCTCTAAAACCAATCTTAAGCAGTCTGTTAGTAGGGGGTCTCAAACCTCTGTTGGAATCTCAACAACAGTTTGTTTAAGTATCAACAAGACTTGGGAGGCAAGGCCTGTACTACCAGGAGTGGTCTTGGTGACATTTGATATGTATCTTAGTCCTCTGAGGAATTTAGATAGAGGGACTTTAATGTTTTACTTTTTTGTGTCATAATTATAGCATAACTTTTTTAGTAACTGTAAACTTTATCTTTAAAAGAAATAAGAATTGGGCTTTTTAGGCAATTGTGTAGACAATAAACATTTATAAATGTATACTTTGAAATCTGAGATATTGTAGCTCTTAATTTATTTATTTACTTTAGCATCAGGTAACCACAAAATTTAATCTTTATAAAAATTTTAAGTGTAGTACTTTAATATCTTTAAGAGCCAAATGTATAGTTATAACACAAATTAGTAAAAGTTTTTTTTTAATTGTGTAGAGACCAGGACATTATCAAATATGGAATAAACAAGTAGCACAAAGTCACAGGAGAATACCTGTATCTGTTTAGATAAGCAACCTTTAAAAAATAAAATCTCAGCAGCTATCAATACAGAGTAGAACCTTTACCAAATCCATGAACTATATTGTTGTAGTACAGAGCCTTTAAGTCTATTAATTTGTTTTTTAACCTTTTAACTTTTGTTGTAAGAAAGTCTCTAATATCTATAGGTTATCTTCAAAAACTTCTCTTTTAAAAGTTTTGAAGTATCTCGAAAACTTATTAACTAATATTATAATTTTGTTATAGAAAACAGACTCATGTCAAATGTTACAGGACTCATGAAAAGTGGGCAACTAGAAAGAACCCCTGGAATCCATGAGAAACAGGCATGGAACTAGAAATGGCACTAGAATGCCACCAGGGGCTACTCCAAGGATCCTTAGGAGGGCAAGCCTTGGACACTGACTTTTTTCTCATAGGTTAACTCCCATTGGGCCTAACCCAGTAGCTCTGAGGCCCAGGTGGGGGTAGAGGAGAGCTCATCTCCATAATCTCTTCATAGGGAAATTGACCTTATCTCTGGGAGGATTGGAGTCAGTTCCTCCTCAGGGGTGTCCCTTTAAGGTGATTCTAGCCTCTAGCTGTGGGGGATGGCCTTAAGGAGTCCAAAGACCTTCAAAGACCTTGAGACCCATCCCAGCATAGCTGTTCTAGACTTGCCTATTGTACCCCTTAACTTTCTGAGGACCCAAACTGCTCAAGGGAAGAGGGGCAACTATCACTCTGGCTACTTCCTGTTGAGCATAAATGACTTTATTACCTCAAGGTCCATTTAAAAGAGACAAAATACAGATAAATTGAGCCTCTAAGATCTACACAAGAATTGAACCATTATAACTGAGAAGGCATAATGGATAAACCAAATAAGTTTAGCACTCTTACTGTGGGTACAAGCAGAAACAGTGTCTTTATCAAGCCCACAGCACACCATCAGGATTGGTCTGGCCAGCCAGCTTGCTTTGGGGATTCCCAGACTCCGCCTTCCAGGGCTAGAATTGCAAGTGGTTGCCATGCCAACCTTGAATTGCAGGCTGCAGCCATATACACCCAGCGTTTTTACATGGGGGTCAAGCCTTCTGGTGAGACTTACTGCTGGCCATCCGTGGGGGAACGAAGAGTTTACTAGAAGGCTGGGGAGGTGATTCGGGGCTGACACCTTTGCCTCCCAAGCAAAGGACCTGAATTCGGATCCCGGATCCCACGTAAAACATGCCAGAAGGAAATGGTGTCGGCCTGCACTCTGGCCCTGGTGGGCAGAGCCTGAGAAACCCCAGAGTGAAGCAGAAAGGAGGTAGAAGCCATCCAGGATGATTCCTGAAGTCACGCAGTGCCCTCTGATACACACACACACACACACACACACACACATGCACACACGCACACACACACACACACACACACACACACAACACACACGCCACAAAAGCATCCATCTCAGGGAGCTGCTGCTAGTAGGTGGTGCTATACAGTCTGTGGAGATCACAGGATTGGGAACAGCGTGTGTGGCGTGAACCTACTGGTGGGCTCTTGGTGGGAACTTCTGCAGTGGGGGGAGGGGACTCAAACCTGGGAGTTACAGCTTGGGGCCCCTCGGGGATGCTGGGAATAGACTCCAGCATGTCCCCTGCATACCAGGCGAGGACTTTTCCTCTAAGCTTCGCCTGAGGCCCAGGCCCCATGAGACCTTGGCCTGAAGACAACCCTGACGTTCCTTCCACCAGGGATGAACGCAGCTGCAGGAGCCAAGAACCGGGAGGTCTGGTTGTTGGTTCCTACCCCAGGACCTTTGCACTGCTCTTCCTCCTGCAGGGGACATACTTTTCCTAGCACACCCTGGGGTGAACTCCAGCACCTCTTTTTTTATTTTTTTTAATTTTTTTATTATTATTATTTATTCAACTGTGTGCATATGCGTGTGTATGTGCGCGCGCGTCTGTGTGTGTGTGTCTGTGTGTGTGTGTCTGTGTGTGTGTGTGTAGAACCACGGACGAATTCGCGAACCACCATGGACGCCTCCACCTCCTTCTGCCCCGGGATTCACAGGCTCCGCCCTACCAGGACCAGAAGCGCAGGACGCTCCCGCTTCCGCCTGGCGTCTATACGTGGGGATCTGGGATCCGAACTCAGGAGCTTCCGCCTGCAAGGCAGAGGCTTAACCCCTGAGCCACCTCTCCAGCCCCAACCAGCACCTCTTGTACTCTTTGCCTGTACCCCACTTCTCAGAGGCATCTGAGGTCACACGGCGTGTCTGTTCTCTCCTTCATTGTTGTGTTTCATTGTGCTTGGAGACAGCGTCTGACCTCGAACTCTCTCTGTAGCCAAGGACAACCTTGTGCCTGTTAGGTCAGCTTGACAACTAAGAGACTCGGCCCTTGGCAGGTGGGACCCTCCCACACACACAGATGGAGAAGACAGAGAGAACTGGTTGGCTGTGGCAGACGGGCCAGCTAGAATGAGTATCCATACTGGTGTGTGTGTCTGCAGTGTGCATCTCCTTGTGCATTATGCACACGTGTGTAGTACGTGTGTGCACTGTGATGTGTGTGCTAGTGTGTGATATGCATGTGCATTTTATGTGTGTATGATATGTGTGTATGTGGTGTGTGTACACGTATGAGTGTGTATGTGCAGTATGCACATGTGTGCGTGCGTGTGTGTGAGCATGCATGCGTACCCACATGTGTGTGGTTAGACCCAAGTACTCACATTTAGAGTTCAGACAAGGTCTCGGGTGTGCACACTTTGACCACTACCTGGAGGGGGTTCAGTGACCTGGAAGTTGCCCAAGACCAGCCTCATGCCCACCCCACCAGCCAGCTGCGGGGGCTCTATCTCCATCTCTAGTCTCACCAGCCCAGGGCTTGAACTCAGGTCCTCACGCCTGGGAGACAAGTGCTTCCCCCACGGGGCGTTGCCCCAGCGGCCCAGGGATGCCTCAGAGACTCAGAGATAAGGCAGGAGGGGGTCCTGCTAGTTGAGGGGGTGTCTCTGTGGCTTCCTCAGCTGCAGGTCACAGGTGAAGGCCTCCCCCACCAAGCCTGGGATGGGGTCAAGAGTTCGCCAACCTTTCAATCCTTAATCCTCAGCCCAGCGGGAGTCTTCCCCCACAACCCCAAGAGGCTGTAAACACCCTAGTCAGATCATATAGCCTACACATACCTAGAGCAAAGGCCAAAGTCCTTTTCTGAACACCCCCCTCCTATCCCCCGCAGGACCCTTGCTTGCCCCTTCCTACTCTCTGGTTCCATCATCCTGGCTGGATGCAAACTTGTCTCCCTTAATGGGATTTCAACCACAGGATCTTTGCACTGCTCCACAGTCTCCCCTCCACCTGTCTGCCCCACAGTGCTCACCCTCAGCCTGGTTCCATTCCTGGAATTTTTTGGTTTGCAAGAGATGGACCACCGGGTGCACGCTAGGGCATGTGTTCTCCCTCCAAGTCTTTGTGTTTATCTTTTCCCTGGGAAGTAGCCTAGGCTGGCCTGGGGCTCTGGATCTTCCTGCCACTGACTCTGGAATTCTGGGAACACAGCTCAGGCCAAACTGCTTGGCCCTGAGCCCTTCTAGGTAGAACAGTTGTGTTTTCTTAGCCTTCGGAACCCTGTGTTGTCCGTCCCGTCCCCCCCCCCCCGCAGCTAAGACAGTCAGTTCCCGGACATCAGCAGGTGATCAGTGCTAAGTACCTTGGGAGGTGGAGGCAGGAGAGTGGGGGAAGCTCAAGGCCTTGGCTACAGGGTGACGTGGGGGCCAGCCTGGGCTATGTGAAACCCAGTCTCAGAAAAAAAAGGGAAAAAGTACAGATGAAAACAGACAAGTACAGGGGTGGGGGGGGGCGTGCATTGGCTGAGGACCAGGAGCGAGGCAGTTGGAGCCTGGGCAGAGGGTGGAAGCCCAAGGTCACCTTTGTCTCTATCGGTAGCACAGAGCCGGTCCCCAAAGCAGCTGGTGAGTCTGGCAGCTGTGGGCAACCTGTGTGTGTGTACATGCATGGCCTGTGTGTGTACATGCATGGTTGTGTGTGCAGGGGTGGGAAGGATGGGGATGGGAGGACTAATGGGAGGTAAGGGAGATGGGGACCGAGGGAACAGGTAGGAATTGCAGGTGTTATGAGGGGGACAGGGTGGCCTCAAGCCTCCTCTCCCCCACCAGCCACCAAAACACCTGCTGTGGGTTTGTTTGTTCCGCTCAATTTGTGGGTCACTCACCAGTCTCCCCCCAGGAGCCGGTTTTTTCCTACTCATGTGTCTTGGGGGAGACTGATTTGCATGATCATTTCCATTGGTTCTGGCTGCCTGAGCAGAACACAGTGGCTGGAGGGGCTTGGGGGGGGGGGACAGAAGCCAGCTCTCCCCCGGAACCAGCCTGGGGCCTCAGTGTTCTCTGCTGTGCTGTGGGTTTGTCATGAGCCTTTTGTTGCAGGTTTTCTGCTTGCTGGGTAGGGGTGGGAAAGGACCCCCGTCTTCGTGCCTGTGGGCGACTGAGATGGAACTCAGCCCCTCTCTGCTTTCTTTTTTCTTGGTTTGAGCGACGTCTCCTGTAGCCCAGGCTGGTCCCAAAGTCACTGTAACTGAGGATGATGCTGGCCTTCCTCCTGCCTGCAGCCTCTGCAGACTAAGCCAACATCACACGTTGCAGCCCCTTCCTCAGCCCCTCCTGCGCAGTGTTTCAAGAAATTCTATTTAGGAGAGAGAGAGAGAGACTGAACGCATATACACCGAAGAGCACAGGTAGCGGTCAGAGGACAACTTTCAAAAGTCAGTTCTCTCCTTACACCATGTGGGCTTCCAGGGATTGAACTCGGGTCTCCAGGTTTTCAGGCCTTGCCCACTGAGCCATCTCGTGGGCCCTGCATCTGGATTTTTATGTGGATTCTGGGGATGCACACGTAGGTCCTCATGATCGTGTGGCCAGCGCTGGACCCACTGAGCCACGAGCCAGTTCCCCGGGTCCCTCTGCCTCATGGGTGTGACCTCACAGAGGTGAGCAGCCATGCTTGCCTGTCTGCCCCTCCCTCCCTCCCTTTATCTCCCTTCTTTCTCTCTCTCTCTTTCTCTCTCTCCTCTCAAATAGATGATTTAGCTATTTATCTATTTGAGCAGGGAGCTTCTTGCTGTCCGGGGTGAATGTGAACCCTGTGCCTGACCTGGCAGGACTCAAACCCATGACCCTCCTTCCGCAGTATCCCCAGTCTCGGTGACCCTGTCCAGCCCAGCACTTCTTTCCCTGCCAGAGGCTGAGGTGGCTTGCTGGGAAGCGCCTCTCCCCCACCGCCCACGCCTCCCTGGGCCCTAGGACAAAAACCCACCCTCCCCAGGCTCCCGAGGCCCAGAGCACATGTGTTTGCCGACGTGGCATGACTGTCCTCTGCCAGTGTGTTGTTCCCCCCCCCAATCCCCCCAACGTCCACCCCTCGGCCCTGAGCCCCTGGCAGGGCCTGAGCCCAGGCAGCTGCAGCCGAGCCAAGGCCAAGACCAGCATCTGGAAGAACTCTCATGGCAGAGGGGGGGGAGTGCTGTATGGCCAAGGGGGATTCATCATCCAGCTCTTCCCCCTCCCGCCAACAAAAGCCCCAGGCAGAACTGGGGGTGGGGAGAACAGTGGGGCGCCAGGGAGGATGGAAAACAGGCGTGGGCTTCACCAACATCCGAGCTAGGGGAAATCAGAAGTCAGCCCCCGGCCCCATGCTTGTGGTATTGAGATACTCTGCTCATTGTGGAGTATCAACTTCAGGGAGGGAAAAAAAAAAAATATATATATATATATATATATAATTTGAGACAGAGAGAGAGAGAGAACAAGCTCATGCAGGCCTTGGCATAAGGGTAGAAATCAGAGGATACCTTCCAGAAGTTTTCTTCTACACATGGGCTTCTGGGGATTGAACTCTGGTCTCCTTGTTTGCATGCAGTCGCCTGACCCACTGAGCCGTCTTGCTGGCCTCAAGGGTTTGAATGTCTCAGTTCCATGGTGCGGTCCATTGTAACTGGGAAAACAGGAGTCATGTGTCACGTTGCTCTTCCTTCGGGAACCAGAGAGAGAGGAACACTGAAACACTGTTCTCTCTCTCTCTCTCTCTCCCTCTCCCCTTCTCCCTCTCTGTTTTGAGACAGAAGCCTATGCCCACAGACTCCATACAGGCCTGACACTGTATAGACTGTGAAGACTTGACCGCCTGACCCTCCCATCTCTACCTCCTCTAACTTTATGCCATGCCGGGAATCAAACCCAGGGCTTTGTGTCTGCTAGGCAATTGTTCAACCCACACAGCCCTAGTGCCGCCCTTTCTAGTCTCCATTTTCTTCAGTCTGGGACACCAGACCATGGAATAGTGGGAGGGGGGACTGTCTGAACTCAGGATGCATCTTCACACACACACCCAACTTAATCTCTCAGTTCCCTCACAGACACACCAGAGTTCTGTGGCCCACGTGATTCTGGAACTGATGGAGATGAAAATCGGTATCATCTGTCACTGGTGGGTCATGAAGAATACTGGACGTTTGTCTGTGGGAATGTGGCCCCGGGCTGGGGTTGAGCTCACAGATTCCCAAGGGCTGGCACCCAGCCTAGACTGGGTCGGGCATTGCAGTGAACAGACTCCTGCCTCTCTCTTCCTCCTCTTCTAGGCCCGCACTTCAAAGACTTTACCTAACCCTAGACAGGATGGACTTTAGACCTCTCTTTAGACATCCCACTGGGAGTGAGTGTCTAGTGCTTACACATCCAGGCAGGGATTAAATTCAACACACACACTCTGGCTGGACTCAGGAGGCCAAGTATAAACCCTAACTCTCAGGGTGGGGTATCACCTTTAAAACCAAGGTGATGAGGGGCTATGAGAGAGCTCAGCGGGTCAGGCGTCTGCTCCCAAACCTGGTGACCTGAGTTTGATCCCCGGAAGCCCACCTGGTGGGTGGGCAGAAGAAACTGACTTCTGAAAGTTGCCCTCTGCCTTCCATTTGTGCACCATGGCATGTACCCCCCCAAATAAATATCTTTAATAAAAAGCCCTTGAGCAAATTGTAGCCCAAGTCAGTGTCCTTAAGAAATGGGGTTCCAAAAAAAAAGAAATGGGGTTCCTTCTAAAGAAATGGAGTCTGCCCTCATAAAGTCTAGCATCTGTTAAGGGCACCGAGACCCCTGGAGGCAAGGGATTGACAGCCATAGTAGTGATCTTATGCTTAAGGGGAACAAGAGAAAGGGCTTATGGAAATGCCACTGGGTCCTTATATGTCATCGGAGAGGAGGACCCAGTGGAGAGTTAGGCGTACATAATAAAGGACTCTCTGGGAATTGGGGGGGAGGCACTGGGAGATGGGGAGGGGGAGGAGGGGGTTCAGGGGGGGGAGGGGGGAGGGAGGGAACTGGTAAAAAAATTTTAGAATGTATAATTAAATTTTTAATAAAAAAAAGAATAGATTACACATAGCCACATAAAAAAAAAAAAAGAAAAAAAAAGAAATGGAGTCATGGCAAAGCTAATCTGGGCCTAGTGGTCATGTGACCCCAATAGTGGGGAGACAAAGGGACTTGGCACGCACTTGGCATGAAGCCCTGGGCTGGGTCCTCATCAGGGAGGTGCACCTCTGTCACACCAGCCGGAGGGTCAGGAGTTCAAGGTCACCCAGGCTGCAGCCTCCACCATCTCTCAAGATCCCAGGGATCCTGTGTTTAGCAGAAGCTTCTGGAAGCTTTTCCTCCTCACTCATCCTTGCCTCAGACTTCTCACATGGACCGGACCCTACACCAACTTCTTCCTCTTCTCCATTCCTTCACTCTGGATCCCTGGGAACCGGCCCAGCTCTTCCTCCTCCTCCTGTTGCCGCTGACTGTCCTGGACATACCGGAAGTCTGACCTCAGGTGTCTTCCTGCTGACCTGTCTGAGACCTTGCCTGTGGCCTGCACCCCTGTCCCCCCCAACACCACCACCCAGAAAGGCTGGGGGGGAGTTACCCCACTGTGTCTGCATTCCCTGGGGAGGGCACCTTTGCCTGGGAGCCTTCGGTCCCTAGCAGCGGAGCGGATAGTCTGTGGCCCTGACATCTCCCTCCCACCCCCAGGTCTCTGGGGAGATAGCAAAGTGCTGAGCCAGCCCAGCGCGCTGAGCAGCAGCCGCAGCTGCCAGGGGACAACTTCCTTCCCAGCCATAGAGAGGCCCGACATTTCCGCTCTGATAGCTCCCCGCCAGAGTCGGGCCCAGGCTGTCTTTCGTCTCTGCCCCTCCTCCTGTGGGTTCACACCTGCCTGCTGGATGGTGTCCCCGGGGACCCTTGCTCCCAGGCAGAGCTCCCAAAGCTCGCTCAGAGATCTTAGTGGACCACAAGGTGGTACCCAGAACGACTGGACAGTAGGCTGGAATCTGCGTGGAGAATTGAAGGTTTTCCTTTCTTTTCAGCATCGGGAGATGGAACCAGGAGTTTGCTTTATACTATTTTGAGCCACGCCCCCAGCCTCTCCCTGGGGGATGCTAGCAGGGTCTCCACCTCTGAATCAAGCCCCCAGCCCCTTTTTGGGGGATGCTAGGAAGGGGCTCCACCTCTGAGTCATGCCCCCCAGGCAGATTGTCCGCTTTGAATGGGAGCCGGCAATAAGGTTTTATCATGGAGCATTGTGTGTTGAATATACACAAATATATATATTGAGCCCATTTGTCATGGTGACATGTTGATGCGTAATTTCTTTTGTGTGTGCGGGTGTTTATCACAGGGCGCTGTGTGTCCCTGTGGAGGCTCAGGGGTGACTTGGGGAATCATCCTGGAATTGCTTCTACCTCCTCCTTGCTTTGCTCTGCAACTTCCCAGGCTTTGCCTTCCAGGGCTGGAATTGCAGGCCACCACCATTTCCTTCCGCTTGGCGTTTTTACGTGGGATCTGGGATCTGAACTCAGGTCCTTCTGTTTGTGAGACAGAGAGTCTTAACCCCTGAGCCATCTCTCCAGCCCTTAAGTTAATTTCTTTCCTCATTATTTACTATTTATTTCTATGGTGCCATGGTTGGGTTGAACCCCTGGGCCTCTCATAAGCTAAATAAATGTTCCACCCTTCGGCCTCCTCCCTAATGATTCCTAACCCAGGATTTGGGGAGAGGGGTTTGTTCGGTGGTGTAAGCACTTGCCACGCCGGCAAAAGGACCTGAATTTGGATCCTCAGAAGATCCATATAGTGTCAGGAGAGAAAGTTGCTGCCTCATGCTCTGGACTCCTCGATCTCCACCTCTCATAAATAAGTAAAATACTCATGAAAAGAAGACAGGAAAATGTCCCTGAACAATGTTATCAGGCCCAGTGTGTAACCAAGCATGTGCAAAGGGCCAGGGTTTCTTTCCTTTGACCTCAAATAAAGCTATTATGTTTTTTTCCATATGAATTAGTAGTATAACCATGATTTTCCAACTAGGAATTCGAGTTGTTAACTTTTGTCTTTAAGTCTGCATAAAGCTTTGTCTTTGAACATTTTTTTAACCTCATTTCTTTTTTAAAGAATAGTTGACCTTTCTCACTGACATCTCTCTTAAGGGTTCAAAGGGCGGCGAGCATCACAAGTGTTTCTCTGGACACCGTCAGGAAGCTGCCAGGCACACGTGGGTGCATTTATAAAACTGTTACAAAGACACTTTGCCTGGTCACACTGTACTGTGGATGGTTTCCTGTCAGTTTCTAGTCATCAAAGGATTGAGCCCAAGGGGTGTGTCTGGGCTCAATACACCTGGCCTGGCTTGTAGTGTTGGTGTGTGTGTGTGTGTAGAATAGGGCACTGTGTGTCTCTGTGGAGGCCCAGGGGTGACTCAGGAATCATCCTGGATGGCTCTGCCTCCTTATTGCTTTCCCTCTGGAGTTTCCCAGGTTCCGCCTTCTGGGGCCTGAATTACAGACCCCCGCCATATGCACTAGGCATTTTTCCATGGAATCTGCGGACCTGAACTCAGGTCCTTCTGTTAGGAGGCAAAAGCTTTAACCCCTGCACCCTGTCTCCAGCCCCTCTCTTTCTTTGAGACAGGTTTCGGGATTTTAATTTGGTTCCTGGCTGAGGAGTAGTGAGAGCTCCTGATGTTCCGGCCTCTGCTTCCCCAGTCCGGGCACCCCAGCTCTCAGACACACGTTGCTAAGGCGAGATGCCCCTGACCCTCCCTGGCTCTGGTTGCTTCACCTTCTGGGGCCCGGAGCTGCCTTCATGTCTGAGGTTGGTTCTGGACTAGAACGTGTGTGCGCTTGTTACGGAGGCCGGAGGACTCTGGTGCAGCCTCCTGGCCCTGCCTCCCTCCACCTCAGCTCCTGGTCCTGGAAACCGGAAACGGGCCAGCGGCTTCTTCTGTGCTGACCGGATGCTCAGGCTTTGCAGGCACCGTGTGCGTGTGTGTATGTGTGTGTGTCAGTGTGTGCAACTGCAAGTGTGTGCATGTGTGAATATGTGTATGCTTGTGAGTGCATGTGTGTGAGTATGCATATGTGAATGGCTGTCCATGCCTGTGTGTGTGAGCGTGTGTGCGTGTATGTCTATGAGACTGCATGTATGTAAGTGCATGTATGTGTGTGTGCATGCATGCACATGTGTATGTGTCTGTGTGGGAGGGCACGTGTGTGCCGTGTATGTGTGTGTGTCCACATGTTTGTGTCTCATGGACGGGATATCCTTTCCCTTCCACACAGCCGGCTCCACAGACAGACACAGGCCAGCAGATCTTACCATGTGCTCCTGCCCCCTCTCTTTTCGGCTCCTGGATCTTCTGCATGCCAGGCCTGAGTTCTTCCCCAGAGCCATGCCTCCAGCCCCTCCCTGGAGGATGCTAAGCAGGGGCTCCACCACTGAGCCACGCCCCACTCTCACTTGAAGAATCTGTGCACTTACTCTAACAATGAGTCACTCCCTCCCCTTTGGGCTTCTTGTCCTGGGCTAAAAGCTTCGCTCCAGCTTCTGGTGGTGGTGGGTGCACCGCTCACCTGTATTGCTAGGACTTAGGAGGTGGGGTAGGTGGATCACCAAGCGTTCAGGGCCAGCCTGGGCTACATAGCGAGGTTCGGGTTAGTCAGGGATACATTAAAAAAAGTAAATAAATAAAAGATGGTGTCCATGTAATGAACATGTGATGGTAAGGAATATTTTTTCATGTGTCATTTGCTGCCGCATCCACTGACCTTGCCTCGAAATAAACAAATAAGCAATTAATTTAGTGCTTAATTTGGTCAGCCTAGTGTGGAAGGGCATGCTGGGACGTGCAGTGCTCAGGAAATTGAGGGAGCGGGACTAGGGGTTGGAGAACGCATGGGGGTGTGGGGGAGTGAGGGAGCATGGCAGGCGCCTGCCCCCAAACCTGGCCACCCGAGTGAGTCCCAGAAACCCGCATGGTGGACTGAAAGAAGTAGTCTCTGCACGAAATAACACAGCAGGGTCTCAGTTATTTGGATAGGGAGCAGAGGCTGGCCTTGCACGCGGGTGCCCCTTGCCTCTCCCGCGCAGTGCTGGGATGCCGGGCTTGCCCAGCAGGCCTGCCTTCTGCCAGGGTCTCTTCCATACCAGGTACTTTTGGGTGTTTTGTTGTTGTTTACAAGAGTGGCGCAGGCTAGCCCAGATAGGTAGCTGGAGGCTGGGCCTTATCAAGGGGATGCACGGTTCTGTCTCTGGCGCAGGCTGTGGCCGTCCAGAAAACAGGACACTCAGTAGGCGCTTCGGGCTGGTGGGGTTCTTCCTTTAGTAGGTGCTTGGTAGCATCTAGTGATTTCCCTCACCCCTAAAGTCCCAGCTGGAACCTAGATTCCGAGCCTACAGTTGTGGCAGGTCGCGGGCCACCTGGCTAGACGGGCTGTGACATCAGGGATCCACGTGATGTCACGACTCGGGCAGTTCTCACGGGTGGGGGTGGGAGGGGCCCCGGACAGGGAGGCGTGGGGGTGCGGACAAAGGGTCCCTAGGCGCCGCCTCCATCAGCCCCCGCGCGCCCCGGCTGGCCGGCTGGCCACATCTGGAATTCATTGCTGTCGCCGCCGGAAAGAGGAGAGGAGGGCGGGGCGAGCGGGGAGGAGGAGGAGAAGGAGGAGGAGAAGGGTGAGGATCGAGGCGGCGGCTCTCCCCGCCTCCCTCTGTCCCTGGTCCCCAACTCCAGGACAAGCCGGGCAAGCAGCCTCACCACCTCAAACCACGGCCACCCCGGGGACGCAGGCGGCGAGGACCCCCGGCCACGGCAGGGTTCCCGGCCGGCTTAGCCAGGTGAGCGCACCCCGGCCGAGGGGAGGCTTCAGAAAGGGTGGGCCCCGCTCCGCGATCTTCTGATCCTCTGGAGGTCGCTGGATTCCAGCTGGTGGGGGGCCCAACCGGGGGACTCGGGGCGCAGTTACGCGTCGCCCGTAGTTCCACTGCACAGAGAAACCGACCACGTCCACCGCGTGCCCCACTAGGCTGCCCCCCACCAGTCTTGGAAGACGAACCCCAGACTGCTGCGCTCCCCGCCTTCCCCGGGGCAGGAAGTTGGCGCCGAAGAGAAAGGCGGAATCCGAGCGCTCTTAGCTGGAGACCGCCGGGCAGGACGGGGTCCGGGGAAGCAGCTTTTTTTTTGGGGGCGGGAGTTAGGAGGAGGTGCAGCACCCCACTTGTCTATCTTAGTTGAACTGAGGGCGAAAGGTGCTACGTGCGAGCTGCAGAGGCGCCAAGTGCCTAGGCGGGGTCCCCGGGGAGTGCCAGCGCCCCAAGTCTGCAGGAGCCTCTGTACTCCAGTGGCTCCTCTCTTCTGGACCCCCTTCCCGGGGAAGTGGGGGCGTGGCTTCATTCTCAAAGGAAAGGGGGCCGTGACTGCACGGCCCAGACGCCTCTTCTTCCTCAAGCTTGTCCCAGGATGGATGGCGCCGCGAGGGGAAGGCACTCGTGGCGTGGAACCCATGTTGTGCGTGTGTAGGGTGGTCACACAGCGTCGGGACCTCATCCCCCTTCTCCTGCATGAGTTGACTCACCCGGGGATTTCCAGTCCCTTTACCCCCCCATCACCTCTGCCCTGGTCCAGGTTACCAGATGCCCCAGGCTCCTGTCACTGAGTCCACGGCTCCCCCCTCCTGCGTGGGCGATTCTGGAGTTTTGCACCGGGCGGGTGGGGGGGGTTGAAATGCATCTGGGGCGGGGGGGGGGGGCGGAGAGAAGGCTCCTTTTCTCCCCAGCCCTTCTGGGAATCTAGAGACTGGGGGAGCCCCCTAGAGGGATAGCGAGGTGTCGCCTCCCCCGTGGGGTGTATGTGTGTATATGTTGGGGTGGGGGGTGTCCCGTGCGTGTGTGGTGGGGTCTGGGGAGAGAGATGGCGCCGCCCCGAGCAAGTGAGTGTGGATACCGCGCATTCCTCCGCCAGATAAGGAGCTGCATTGGGAGAGAGAGTGGGGGGCGGGTCCTACAGCTGTTGCCATGGACACGCACCCGGGCTTCCCCGCTTGGGCTCTGTGTGTGCATGTAGGGGGGCTGCCAGCTGACAGAGATGTCCCCAGGCCCTGTGGCTGGCTGGCGTTTGGATCTAGGCCAAGCCCACGAGACTGGCAGCCGTCGGGTCGTTTCATTCATGGGTCGTTCGTTCCTTTACCAGTGCATTCAATATTCCTTCATTGATGCACACCTTCCCCTAGGATCTTCTCTGTATGCTGGGCATAGGGGCAGAGGGGCAGAGACGCATCTGGGAGCTAGACTCCAGCTGCTCACGTGGTACTTTGGAAACCAGACCCCCCCCCAAAAAAAACCAAAAAACAAGATCATTTCTGATCTTAAGGCGATAGCCAAGAAAGATGCTCTGGTAGAAAAGGGGTGGGTGGTGGGGGAGGGAAGAGAAAGTGGGGGGAACTGCTGTTTGTTGCCTTCTAAATGAGTCTAGGCAAGGACATGGTCCTCCAAGAAAGTTTTACATGTGGGAGAGGGGGGATGTGCCCGCTGCAGGATCAAAGGCCCTGTGGCCAGCTGGTGTGGTATGTATAGGAGGGCTGGTGTGATATGTATAGAAGGTGCATATGGGAGGGAGGCAGGGATGGGAGCTGTGCTGGGGTGACCTTTGCGAAACCAGGAAGGGTTTTTTGGGGGCATCAAAAGGGGGGGAGAGCCACTAAGCCACCAACCCTTTCCAGCCTTCCTTCCCTCCCTTCCCTCCAAGCCTTGTCTCTTAGCCCCCTTGTCCTTCTGAACCCCAGAACTTTCCTGGATCCCAGGCTGGCCTCAGGGACCCTCATCCTCCTACCTCAGCCTCTCGGGTAGGCGGGGATGGCAGCTGTGAGCCTCCAGGTGGGCTTGTGGCTACTTCTGACAGGGAGATCATTTCTCTGTGTCTCAGAAGGGGTTTTGGGACCTGGTCCTTGGGAGGAGGGGTGCTCGGAGGAATGGGGGGCCAGAGGCAGGCTCCCTTCTGCCGGGTCTTGGAGTCAGGACCAGAGAGGGGAAGCAACCCAGGCCAAGTGCTATCCGCCGGGAGGGTGTCTTCCGCCCACTGCCTCCAGCCCTAGCGCTCTGCTTCCTCTTTCTGGAAATCCTTAACCGTCCTTCTGGCCAGCGCCTTCGAGAAGGAAGATGAGATTGGGAGACTGCAGCAGCGTGGGCCTCAGTTTCCCCCTCTGTAACTAAGCCAGGCTTCTAGCTGCGTCCTTTCCAGCCTCCGGGGTGGCAGGGGGCTTTTTATTTTGCAGAAAGTGACCTGGGAGATTTTTCTCTTCCAGAGGCGTGGGGGGATAACTGTCTCAGTGGGGGCACCAAGCAGCCAGGGGGACACAGCCGTGGCCCAACCTGGCCCACAAGAGCAGGTTCATGATTTCCAATTAAAAGCTCCCAGGTGGGGTGGGGGTGGGGGGACCCTGCCTGCCAGGAGGTGACTATGGGTCAGACTTGTGGATCAGAATCCCTTAGGGACAGATCATGGGACTTTAACTGACTGTCCCGCCCCCCCAAATTAATTAACGGACGAATCAATCCATTCACTAGTTAATAAAATGAAATAGAAAGGTATGGACCGGCAGGATCCAGCCGGGTGGGTTCTTATTAGAGAGCGCCCCCAGCTGGGCCGGTCACATGCCCAGGATGTAAAGTCTTGCAAATGAGCCAATCAGGGCGCGGGAATGCGGCAGGCTGGACTGGCGGGCGGGTTTGGGTCCAAGACTGTGCGGTGACCCGGGTCAAGCGCCTGGCCTCTGATCGGCGGCTGCAGCCGGGCACAGGATATCGGGGCGCCCCGGGGAGGAGGGGCCGGTCCATCAGCAGAAAACAAGGGAACTCTGTGTGGTGATCTGGGGCGGGGCCGGTGTCTCCGAGACCTCGGACAGAGTTGTCTCTGTTCCCAAACTAGGACGGATGTCCCGGTGCCCCCAGGGTGAGAGTGGAGGTTGAGTGTATGGAGGGGAAGAGGGGGGACAGCTGTCTGTGTAAAGACCCAAGGTCCCCCATCAAAAGGGTCATCCCGGAAGTGAGATGTCTGGGAGACTCCGGAACCCCCACCACACACACACACACCACACACACACACATACACACCTCTTAAGACTCCAGAACCCCCAACACACACACACACACACACACACACACACACACACACACACACACACCACACACACACACACACACACACACCACACACACACACACACCCCTCTTAAGAACTGGCTTAACCAGCCCATTTCTGGAAGTGGCAGCTGTAAAAAGCACATGGTCCTGCCGGCTGCCAGGCCTGTTTCCAAATCGGGGTGGGGGTGTGGGGGTGGGAGAAGGAGCTCCTAGCATGAGCCCCCCCCATGGAACCAAAGCCCTAAGCCTTCTTTCTGCACCTCTCTGGAGAGAGATCCACACACACATCCACTCCCCTCCACCATGGGCAGGCGGGCCACAGTATATGATCTTCTCAGATAACTCTCTTGCTCTCTCCAGTTTAGATTTCCTTGAGGTGGGGTGGGGGAGGTGGCGGGTGGGGTGGGGTGTGTGAGTCAAACTTTCTTTAGAAACTAACGCCTTTCTCTCCCTCCATTCCCCCCCCCCTTCCTCTCCCCATTCCCAATTTACATGATTTCAGCTCCAATCCCATCTTCCCAGCCAAGACCTCCCTGTGGGCCCCCCACCCCCCTCCGGGCATCCGAGGCCACCTCCAACTTCACCCCCACACCGGATGTGACTGTGGGGGGGCTCCGCCTGGTCTGTCCCTGCACCTCACATGTGGTTTTCATCCCTGGGTGGAGGTGGGTAGTGAATGCCAGGGCCCTGCCTAACCCTCTGGGACCCTTTGTTGGTGGGAGCGGGAGATGGTGG